>RJWT010008728.1:0-25935 GCA_004365215.1 Cuniculus paca | reverse complement strand
TTTGATCCAGGGGCTGCAGCCACCATGATGGACATGTGAACTTTCTTTGGGGCTAGGACCCGGGCTCACTCTCGTGGGACTGACCTTATTGGTTCTTGTGCATAAGACCTCAATGAGCACAGCTTCATCTGTGCCCAAACCCTTCATCGCCTTCTGTAACTGCCGGGCAGCATACTCGCTGGGACGGTCCAGAAGGGCCAAGGCTGTCTTCTCAAAGTTTCCACTCAGTTCACTCTTGAGCACCTCCTCCAGGTCCTGTGGGAAGCACCGGGATCAGACTGGGAATGGCCCGGTCTGTCTGCCCTGCTGCATTGCCTCAAGATGGGCAGGACACCTGCCCAGGGACATGAAGAGCGGTCCTGACAAAAGTGACCTGCTAGTGAGGACAGAGGTCACTATGACTGCTTGTCCATCTCCCGCCGGGGCTGGCAGAGAAGCAGAGAGATTTCCTTCTTGGGGCTGAAGACCCTGAAGGAGACTCACAGTAGCAATAACACTTGTAACAGCTTAGAGCTCAGCGGATCCTCAAAACAGCCTGGCAAAGTGGTGGTGGAGGGGGCTACTGGCATTATGTCCATCTAGTGAACCTCAAGATGAAGGATTTGTCCCCAAGCATTCAGCCAGCAAAGACTGAAATATAGATGTGACTCTCTAAGAGGATCTGATAATTTGCCATCCAAATTTGGTTGGCTTTGAGAGTGAAAGGGGCCACTATTAACAGTTGTGTGTGTTGATGATAAATGAAGTAATAATCAGGGACTCTCTTGCTCAAACAGATACATAGTCAGTCGGTTATCTTCCTAACTCCTCAAAGGAACACGTGTGAGGAGGAACTCCAGCAGAAAGAAGTCCGGGAACTTCTCCCTGGGCCCTGCTCTCGCAGTTTCCGTCTTCATCTTTTTGTAGGGCACCCTCTCATCACAAGCCCGCTGACTGCTTTCTCCTCCCCAGCTCCCTCTGAAGGGCTACTTTCAGAAGAACGTCCAGAAGGGGAGCTCAGCCTGACCAGCATTGTCAATGCCCTGACTCTGGTGAAGGACCTTCCTCCGAGTACCCCCCAAGGTGGGCCTGACTGGAGGCCTGCAGGCCAGCCTGGGCCTTGGGACCACAGTTACAGCAGGGCTGGGGCTGGCTGCTCAGAGCCAGGCCTGCTGGCGTACAGCACAGTCATAGGAGCATTGCCACCTTGGAAAACCCAATTTCTCCATGGTCAGTTTTCCTACCTAAAAATGAAAGGATAATAAGGCTTACAGGGTTGTTGGGAGAATGAAATGACAGAATCTATGTAAACACCAAGCAGGGTGCCTGGTGCGTTTTAAGCGCTCAATAAGTGCTAATTATTATATATATTATAGTTCAATTTCATCAGCATTATCCCATGATGAAAGGCATTTCCCAAAAGGAGGCAAATCAACTGCTTCTCAAGGGAGCCTTTCTGAGCTCTGAGGCTGGCAGCTGATTCTGGGCGAGGCCTTGGGGTCTGCTGTCCTAAGCAGGGTCTCCATCCAAGGCACACATTGAGAAGGTAGTGTGAGTCCAGCTGAAAAGTGGGGTGTTCTTCCAGTTCAGATGGGAGTTGTGTAGACCCACAGGGAAAAGAAATCCTAGTTGCCTACTCTAATGAGCCAGAATCATGAAAAGAAACCTTGTGTGTTTATTTCTGCAGGGCCAGAGAAGCAGGCTTGGGACAGCTCGGTCGCCAGCCTGGCTCTGCTGCTGACCACTGTGGGGCCTTGGGGTGGTTAAGTCTCTTGGGGAGTCGGGCTCAGCTGCTCTGGGATCTCAGGTTTGATCACCTCTGACTTCTTCCACCGTTATGTGCTTCTCTGAGGTGTTCTCAGCTCTCTGAAACACAGCTGAGAATAGGACAGAGAGCAAATGCTTGACCAGCGAAGGCATCACAGAGCTTTGTGCTATGGGGTGCCCACTTCATTTTTATTGGAACTGCCCGAGGCCTTGGTTTACTCAGATTTCAGAATGCAGCTGCTTCCGACCTTCTGTACTGGTAGAAATGCAGCCTGGGGGCTGCTAGAGTTAGGTGTGGACAAGGATGAGAGTTCGAGATCGTCCAATTCAGTTAAACGCACTTGAGCCAGAGACTCACTGATTTTTATATTGACAACCCTGATTGTGAAGTGAGAAGAAGAAAAACTATGAGGTGCGGCCATCTGGGCCATTTAGTATAAGTGTAAATAAATATTTTTATTCATGCCACTGGGTTCTGTGGGAATGACCTTGAAGTCAGAAGACTTCCTGGTTCTCTCCTTTCCCTACCTTCCTTCCCTTCTTCCTTCCTTCCTCTCCTCACCCCTTTCCTTTCTGTGATACTGGGGATTGAATTTAGGGCTTTCATATCTCGATTCTTCTGTGGCTCTCTCTCTCTCTTTTAAATTTTGAGACAGGGTCTTGCCAAGTCATTAAACTGTCCAGGCTGTGTTCAACTTGGGATCCCTCTGCTTCAGCCTCCCAGAGTGCTGGGATGAGAGGTGTGCTCCACCATGCCTTGCTCTCCCTCCCTCCCCCTCCCCTTGCTCCTCTCCCTCTCTCCTGTGTGTGTGACCTCACATAAGTCATTTAAATATATGAGCTTTACCTTTCTTACATGCAAAATGGAAGCCATCACACCTATCAGAACACCCCTTGATTGGTGGTACATGCTGACATATTCTCCCAGCAACTCCAGCGGGCAGTAAGTCCCTCTCTTTATAAGTGAGAACAAAGCTCGAAGAGATTTTCTCCTGGCTTACATGTAGATGTCCCCTTAGAGGCTCTTAGGTGGGGCTTTGGGGAGCGGCTGGATCATGGGCAACAATAACTGGATTAGTCCACTGACTGCTTTAGCACAGTTCTGGATGTGGATGATGAAGACCCCACCCTGAACGTGGGTGGAACCAACCGATAGGCTTGTAACCTGGATGGAATAAAAGGGAAATGGAGGCAGGCTTGCTGCTTCCTGCCTGCCCTGCCATGGGCTGTTTCTTGTCTGCCATGCTGCCTTACTTTGGAACCAGCTATGGACTGAAACTTCTGCAAACTGTGAGCTAAGTAAACCTTTCCTCCTTTAACTTGTGGGTATCAGGCACTGTGTCTCAGCAACAAGGAGGAAACTAAGACAAATGTCAGGCAGGAAACCCTTCTTTCTCTCTCTACATATATCTGCTTATAGTGACTGAGACTGTAAAGGTTTTATAAATATGGATAAGAATACAGCACAAAGATTGATATTCACTTTGCATCATGATAATTCTAGTGACATTATGAAAAGGTTAAGTGGTGTTCATTATATATTAATAAGGAAATGAGAGCCTAATATATACTTAAAGATTTCTAAATATAAAACAGCATCATCAACAATAAAAAGAATAAAAAAGGAAGAAAATGTAAAGAAAGAAGCATTGATGCTTTAGGAAATGGCATTTTTTTTCCTTTTAAATTTTTGGCAACATTAACCTGGGAAGAATATTTCACTTTGAGGATGTTGGGTAAATGAAAAATTCCTATGTAAAAAACCCATTGCTAGAAACTGATTTTTCATAGCACTGGCCCATCCACAAGTTATGTGGAATTAGTCTAAATTGAGTGGGAAAAATGACCAAATACTTAACAGAAAAATGAAATCAATTAGAAAAATAATGAGTTAGAGTATTGACTTTGTAGGCTATTAAGTTAACAAGGCAATTTCAGTTTTTCTAAAGTTAATTAAAAGTTTTAAGTGGCTATTTCAGTCTTCCTTCTGGGCTCATTCACCAAACCTTTACAGATGTCCTCCCTGCCCAGGCAGTGGGGAGGAAGCAGGCACAGGGCCCAGCCACCGCCAGGCCTTAAAGTCACCTTGCCATACTTTGACTTGTACTTCTGCTTTATTTGTTGCCTCTCGTCCGATGTCCTGCTCGATAGGATTTCAATGATGGCTGCTTCATCAGTTCCTAAAGGATGGAGAAAAGCACCATCAGAGTGAACAGGAAACAAGATGGAAGTTTATTTTAGTCAAGTCTGAGGAAGCCATGACTCACAGCTAAAGGCTTTCAGAGGCTTCAGGGGTACTGAATTTAACTTTACTATGCTATGAAAAGTATTCTTATCACTTTCTCAGACAAATATTCTCACAAAACTATAGGTGAAGGTTTGTAGCAACATTGCTCAGTGGAAACAACCCACAGGTCCATTGATGCACACATGGATAAGCAACATGTGCTATATTCACACTGTGGAATATTACTTGGCCAGAAAAAGGAAGTATTGATACATATGGATAAACCTTGAAAACATTACACTAAGTTAAAAAAAATCATACAAGATCACACATTACCTGACTCCATTTATATGCAAGCCCAGAATAGAGAAATCCATTGAGACAGAATGTGGATTAGTGGCTTGGTATGGGGTGGGGCCAGGTGGGAGATGGCAGCTAAAGGATACAGTGCTTCTTTTGAGGTAGTTAAAATTTCTAAAATTGACAGTCGTGATGTTTGTGCATATCTACGGTACATATTAAAAACCATTGAATTGGGTATGGTCTGTTCCCTTGTCCTCAGGTACTCACAGCTGGGGGGATGAGATTAAGATACAGGTCTCACAACACTGCTCCCACGGATAATGCAACAGTTTCAGGAGAGAGTCCAAACTGGGACCCCAAAGGGCAGCAGCCCCTTTAGCCTCCCGTTACACCTTTGGATTAAGCCCTCTCTACGAAGTTTTTGCTTTTTTCCTAGAGCTCAAAATAACACGCTCATGGTGCCATTTTTTTTCGGTACTGCAGACTGAACACAGGATCTTCACACACAGTTACATCCTCAGCCATTTTTAAATTTCTGTTTTGAGATAGGGTCTTGCTAAGTTGCGAAGTTGCCCAGGATGGGCTCAAATTTACTATCCTGCCTCAGCCTCCTGGAGTGCTGGGATGACAGGCACATGCCAGCATGTCTAGCTTCACTGCAGCAATTTGTCGGAAACCCAAAACAGTAATGAGTAAGAAAGAATAGGAGGTGTCCTTGATGTGGAAACAGGACGAGGATAAAGATGCCCATGGTGTGGCAAGTGTGGGAGTGAGAAGGACTTTTTAAACCATCGAGTCCTAGGCTCAATTTCATCAGATGGGATTCCCTCGCTGCGCGACACTGGGCAACTTATTGTCCTTCCCTTGCCAAGCACCAGGTGCAAATGCCCAAGAGCCCCGTGGTCCTCACGTTAGCGCAGGGCTGGTGCCCAGGCCGGCTGCAGGAGTCGATACCAAGGGACAGCTCGCAAGACAGCAAAGCAGCACTCAGCGACTGCGGGAGGCCACTGGGCCCAGATTGTCACAGGCCGGAAGGGGACTGCTCCCGGAGCCTGCCCTCAGGTCCTGCGAGTCTCTGGGCTTGCGGGTCCCTGGGCCGCCTTCCCTTCCCCATTCCTTTCCACCTGGCCTCCTGTTGCTTTCTCCCGCCCTCTCCTGTCGCCTCCTCTCAGTGCCTCCATTACTCCTTTCCCTTTCACCTGCTCTCTACTGTTTCCAGTTCTCCTTTCCAGTTGGGGTCCCGCCCCCATGACCACCACCTTTGCTGATGAACCCCAGATGAGGGCCCCCCAGTCTCACTCCTTCCTCCAAGTTCAGATCCTGTTTCCAGCTGCCTGTGTCCACCTTTCCTCAAAACTTCAAAGCATGGCAACTCCAGTGTAGCTGGAATCGATCCATTGTCAATTCTTAAACGCGCTCTCCACCGTTATTTCATCTCAGTGCATGGCATCACATAGATTGGAAGACCCAGTATCACCCTGGGGACCCACCTCCTGTCTGCTTTGCTTTCCAGTATCACCAAGTCCCATTTGTCCCACCTAGCATGCAAGGCTTTTATCTGTCCCTTTCCTTCATCCCCACTGTCACTGCCTAACAGGTTCTGGTTACAGACAAGGAGACTTTGTAGTCTCCCTGATGCTGAGGTCTGTGATCTCAGCGCTCCACCCACAGAGCTCACATGTGTCATTTTGTTCCACGGTTGAATACCTTTGGTGATTCCTCATAACTCCTAGAGTTGAATCAAAGCCCCTTCATGGGGCATCCAATTTTAGACTTCCTAAAATGTGATCTCAGTCTACTCGTTTGGACACATCTCCGCACTCATCTTATCTCAACCACTTTGGTCAGTAGACCGAGGACTTTTATAAACGTTGATGAGTCAGCTTTCCCTCCTGAGAGTCTCTGTTTTTCCATAGCCTGCTGTTTACACGGTTCTCAGATCATCACAGTGATTATAGGATTGCACAAACGTCACATACTAAGCCTGGTCCCTGGGTGATAGGACGTGGTCACTAAATTGTAGTGTGTGCTGTTACAGTATTGATTACACCCACCCTGCTCAGCCAAAACTGTTTCTGCCCAGCCCACCAGATCTGTGTCATTCAAGCATACCACTGGAGGGTTAAAGGTGACTTGGGAAGGTCAATATATAATCATTTAAAACTTTTAATAGTTATGAGTTTAATATTTATTTTGTGAAAACAAGGAGCTAACATGAGTTGACTAAAATAAAAATCTAACTTAATAGTACTCAGGTTGGCAAAATTCATGGACGGCTAAATGGTCGAGGACTAGAAACCTACTCTAGGTGGTCACCTCTTTGATGACATGGATTGTGCCTTAGCATTGAGTCCCTTCTCACAGTGGCTTACGCCTTCCCCAGGTAGTTTCCAGATAAGTATCTGTTAAATTGTCTCACACTGATTGACTCGGAGGAAAGTGACGGGAACCCGGCCCTGCCTCCCCCGCAGACATCTCAGTACCCTGTGTGGATGAAGCTCTCCAGCAGTGGAGTCCAGAGCCTGCTCTTTGGTCCTGACCCGTGGCTCCCAGTGTGCGATGGGCCATGAGATGAGGTTGGGTACACTATTGTTTTCACATTGTCTGAGGGGAAAGCTGAATGCTTGTGCCTCAGGTTTAAATGATGCTTTAAGAGGACTTCAGAGAGACCAGCAGCCAGCAGCTGGGCTAGAGGTGGAGGAGCAGGAAGGACCTTTCTGATCGGAGGGAGAAGGCGGCTTGGGGGGCGGGGCTGCTGGGTGACTGCCAGGACTTGACCATCCCTGGGCAGGGAGAGGTGACTGAAGTTCTTGATTTGTGCACAGCAAAGAACAGAACTTCTGGGCCCTGTGCTGGCTCCCACAATACCCTGTCCAGGGGAGACCCTGAGTCATGCCTGGGTTTTCTGCCCTGGGGACACTGGCTGCAATCTGGCTGGAGGAAGGGGAAGCTAAATTTGCATAGAATACATCTGTAGTCTTCTTGGTTTACATATTCATTCAGAAGCAGCTTTAAGAGACACTGATAGAGACCAGGAAAGGGCTGAGACCTGCTCCCTCCCCCAGGTCCTGGGTACCCATGGAATCTGTTGCTACTGCAGGCAGAGTTAAGTGAGGGCCGTCAGCTGGTTCTGTAGCAGGATGAGAGGTTTACAGGAAGAGCACCTCCCCCAGTCTCCAAACACCTTCTCTACTGTCCCTGGAACAGGTCCCAAGCTACCTACTACTGGGATAATTTAAGCTAAGGCATTCTCCCTTGAAATAACTTTTCAGAATTGGTATCATACAAAACAACACTTTAACTTGAGCAGAAAATAGCGCAGGGTGACTAACCCTTCCCTAGCAGGTCCCAGGTAAGAAACAGCTGTGCCAGGGAGAAGCATACCTTTGGAGTCAGAGCTGGGTTGGGATGTTAGCTCTACCCAACACAAGGAGAAAGACGCAGCACTCATTTTAGCGCTCTGTTGTCACAGCCAGTAGCAAAAGTGGCTAAAACATGCCTGCTAAAATACTGATCTCAGAGGGACTTGAAGGGATGAGATAGGGGATTTTGCAAATCCACACCTAGGCACCAGGAAAGCTGCTCCAATATCGGTACCTTGTCTACTTTTCCACAGGCAGGGGCACACGGAAACTGCACCCTATCTGACGCATCTTCTGTGTCCAGGCTGCCAGGCGGGAACCTACTGTTATAGGTTGAATTATGCCCTCCCAGGATGATATGTTGAAGTATTAACACCCAGTACTGCAGACATGACCTTATTTGGCCATAGGATCTTTACAGAGGCAATCAAGTTAAAGCAAACTCATTTGTGTGAGTCCTAATCCAATATGATTGTGTCCTTATTAGAGAAATTTGGACACAGAGGGACCATGATATGAAGACACACAGGGTACATGCCATTTGAGGGGAACTGAAGACAGGCCACGGAAACAGCCTCCCAGATGCTGGGTGTGAGGCTTGGCACTTCCTTCTCTAGTATTACCTGTGGACCCCTTGGTTTTGGATTTCCGGTCTCCAGAACCGAGAGATGATAAATTCCTGTTCTTTTCAGCCACTCGGTTTGCAGTACTTTGTTAGGGCACCCCCATATGAAATGGAAACACCCACTCTTCCCAGCCACGTTTCAAGACTTCAGAACAAAATCCCAAATTGTGCTCATAGCCCAAAGTCTGGCAGGCCCTGCCGTTGCTGGTAACAGGTTCCCCAACTCTGGTGCCCGTGGAGGGGGTGTGCGTGGTAAAGTGTGTGTGGAGCTAAATGAATCGACCCTCGTGGAGAGCCGCTCCTCTGATTGGATGTGCGGATCCTGACCTTGCAGGGGTGGTGCTGACCCCTTCTATGGACAAGTTGGGAGCAAGAAAAACCTGGGCCTTGGATGAACGCAAGGGCTAGAGAGGACCTGACTGGAGATGGGAAAAGGTTAAAAAAAGAGTCAACCCCTGAGATGTTTTTCCCCTTGCTTTGACTGCACCAGACCTCGAAGCCATCTTTGGGAAGACACAGCAAGGGTTTAGATGGAGCTGCCAGGGCTGGGGTCACTGAGAGCTGTGTTCTGGCTCTGGCATGACCACCAGCTTTGTGTCTTTGTCTCACGGGTTATTCCAGCATCTGCAATTCTGGGAAGGCTTGGCTGTTTGATTCCAGTTGGAGAAAGAAAATTCTAGGATGAGCTTACTTGCAAGAATAGCTTGAGTTAATTGACTGACTGCTTCTGGTTTGGTTCCAACGTGTTATTTATGTCGTTCCTCCTGGAGTTTCACCTGCGTAATGTGCACCCAGTTTCTTACTCCGTGATACTGTTACAATTAAGGCTTACATTTCTGAGTGCCAGAAATCTCAGAGCAAAAGGGACTTCCTTTCTCCTGCGTGTCACTTGAACCCTCCCCCTTGGGCTCAGTAGCAGTTGTCACCCCTGCCTCCGTGTGGTCCTTTCACTGTATTGAGCCAGCAGGAAATTGGGGCTCATGCCTGGCCCCTCCTTTCCCTCGCCCCACGTCCTGTTAGTCACGCTAAAGCCTGCCTCGTCCATGTCCTCGTCTCACTCAGCTCCACCCAGTTCCCTCGGTCTTCGCTTTCATCACATAGCGCAGCAGCATCACTGCCAGCGCCCACACGGGTCCCTGTCGAGCTGTCACCGGTTCCAGCAGAGTTTGCTGCCCTCAGTGGGCCTGGTCGAAGCACAGAGCAGCCTGGCCGGCCACGCCTCTCCTTCCAGCCTTTCCTCTAGGTCCCTTCATGTGCTCCACTGGTTGGAGCTCCTATTTGCCTTTCAGTCTTGTCCACCTGCTTGTCCTCTCAGGCTTGCTGTTCCCCCTCCACAAAGGACATGCAGCTCCTAGAACAAGCACCCCTTCTTTGCCTCTGGGTCTTTGCATAGGTCAGTCCCCCAGCCAGACCTTTATTTCTGAGTCCCTTCACTTCTGCTCCTCCTCCAGCGCACGGCTCACCGGCAGAAGCACTGGACAGGTGAGATCATTCCTCCCTGTGTCCCACACATGACCTGTCCTTGCTGTCTCTGTCATACAGCCTGCAAGTTCGGTGGGAGCAGGATGTTTTGCTCCCTGCTGTATCCACGCAGAAGGCTCTCAGTGTTTATCAGATGACTTTTACTGAATGAATGAATGAATGCATATAGGAATGAATGAATGAAGAATTGTGCGCGTCAATATGATGCAACCTGTCTGCACTGGTGTGAGGTGCGTGTGACTCTCATAAGCTGAATGCAGCAAAGACCAATGGAAAATCTTCTCTACTCTAATGTCACCTGCAACCCATAGCTGAATAGTGAAGAAAACCAAGTTCATGTTAAAAAAAAAAAAAAAAAAGCAATGTCCTCTAGACTTTCCTTCCTGCATAATCAGAAAAACTGAGTTCATATTTAAAAGCAAGTGTCCTTGGAATTTCCTTTCTGGAATGCTTTTACAAGTGAGGCCAGAGAGCACAGGAATCCCGGAGTGGCTCAGTGACAGCCTGATGTGGGGATGGTGTAACAATGACTCCTTGATTTCCCTCAACCCTGAGTCCAGAGCTCAGGTTGATCCTGGAAGTCGTTTCTGCTATTGGGCCAAGAAGCCATTTGCTGCAAGGTGACCTCATCCTGCATTTCACAATATGTGTGTCATGTAAGCAATCTGCACTGCTGAAAAATTTCCTATAAACATTTATACTGGTTTGAGGCCCTGGGGCCAGTCACTAGTGGTTCTGGGAAGGACTTTCCAAACCTCAGAAAAGGACCCTTGATTTGCCTGAGCATGAACACGGGGCAGTGGTCACACAGCTGGGGTCGGAGCAGAGCCATCACCAGCCCGGGAAGTGCCTCTGTGGTTTTGCTTCCCCAGCAGTTTTCTGGGAAGACACGGAGCGGCTTTCTCCGGGCAGAGGCCACAGGGTTTGAAGGCCCCAGGGGCCTGTGTGCCGGTCAGTGGTCTGAGGTGGTGGCAGAGGTTACACTTTTGTCGTACACTCTGAACGCCAGCCCCGGCCTGCTTGGCCGAGCCCAGGAAGCTGCAAGCCTGGCTTTCCACAAGGCCAGGCTCCGCCGCTTGCTGTTGAATGACTTGAGTGCCCTTGTCAGCCTGAGCAGCCGTGGCCTGGGTCATTTCCTGCAGCTGTTACCTGGGACAGCCTGCTGGCCACACAGGCTCTGCGCCTTCCCCGAAACGGGCCCCGCGGCATGACCCCGTGAGAGGGTGCCCGGCATAGTGTGGTGCTGGGGCAGCTGCGGGCTAAGCCCAGAAAGAAGGGGCTAAGGAAGGGCAGCATGGCAGGGAAGGGGTGGGTCTGCTCCGGGTCCCCATGACACAGATCACACACACACACGCACGCGCGCACATGCACACACACACATACACACATGCATGCACACACCGGGAGAGCAGGGAAAAGAAAGAAGATCTGTGAGTTGTGTGTTGTTTGGAGAATAAACTTTCATAGCCGGACGTTATTATGTTGAGTAACATAAGCAGGTGAGGAGGGGTGGGGAGCATACACAAGCTTTGTGATGCTTGGAGCCTTTGTCCAATACGGGGGCGGGGCACATGTGGCTGCCAAGCCCTTGAAGTACGGCAGGGCCAAGCTGAGCTGCTCTGTAAATGCAGAGGACATGCTGGGTCTTAGGAGACCTGACATGAAAAAGAAGGATGGAAAATACTTTGCTAGTGCTTTTTATATTGATTTCTTGATGGTGTGATATTTTTATAAAAATTAGATTAATTAAAACAATATATTTCACTTACTTTTTATTTTAAGATTTGGCTTCTCAAAAATTTAAAATGACTTGTAAGGCTCGTGTTTGTGGCTATGGGACAGCATCGTCCTAGTCATTTAAATCCAGCCCTGAGAGGGCTATTCCATCAAGGAGATGGGTCTGTGGTCTTGTAGACCAACTCTGCTGATAATATGATTTTGCTTTAGCCTGTGCTCATCAAAGAAGGTTGGGTGTCTAGGCCTTCAATCAAATCGCAGCTCTCTGAGAAGAGTTTAGTTTCTCACTGTTCATTTCACAGCTCTATGGGCTCGGGTGACATATTTAACTTTCGAGCCTCAGCTTTTCATCCGTTAAGTAGTCATATCAATACCAACTTCACACAGTTGCTGGGTTGGGTGACACCTGCCTTAGCACATGGCATGCAGAAGGTGCTCTGCACAGTAACCAGTACCCCATTGGTCCTCCCCTGTGGCCAAGTACGACACGGGGAACAGGACACTGCGTGACTGTGGCATTCAGTGGGCACTCAATCCGTGCATACTGAGCCAAGCTTTTAGGTGAGTTAAACAGGGGTTCATCATTAAGTGCAGCTCTGTTATTCTCACACCCACTTAGGCACCTGACTTCGGCCCAAGGCCTCACGCAAGAGCAGCGGGGCAGCGCTGCCTGCCTGGAGAGCACCTGGAGTCCCTGCCACTTAGCAAAACGCAGAGCCCTAAACATCCTGCTGCATCCATGCAAAGACTGCTTTTGGCAGCCGTTCTCCAGGTGCACGGGAGGAGAGCAGGAGCAAGTCCCTCCCAGCTTCCCTTCGATGCCCCAAACCCAGCAGCTGTGTGTCGCCTTCACAGTGAGTGCCCTCTCTCCTTCCTCTTTCCTTCCCTCTCATCTCTGTCTCCCTTCCTTTCATCTCTCGCTCCTGGAGCTCCCTCCTCACCCTGCCCCCATATAGCAGCAAGGCAGAGCTATGGGATCCACAAGCAATGTCTGTCGCGATGATGCAGATGGCACGCATGTCACATGCCTGGCATCCCCGATCCAGACAGATGCTGCCATACAAACTGAGATACCAAGGGTTGAGAGACTTCTGCTTACCTTCCTTTAGCTGGTGGTATGTGGAAATCTCCCGACCACTTTCCTACCAGGCCTTTCCCGTCCCCTGCTGCCTTGAGACTGCTGCCCAACATTTCCTGGGCAAGGCAGACTGTTGCTCATAACAAAGCGAAATCTGCCCGCTTAGATCTTTCATCATCATCCCGCTTTTTCCCTCTGGAGGCACACACAAAATTTGTGACCACATTTATTCTACCATGACACCAATTTCTAGGACAGTAAATCTCTACTAATTTTCTTCTAAGTGAGACATTATGCCAAGTAAAAGAAGCCAGATGTAACAGGTGAGGTACTTATGATTCTGTCTATATGAAATGGCAAATACAGGAAAATCCTTAGCAACAGGTAAGTTAGGTTAGTGCTTGCCTGGGGCTGGCGCTGGGTGCTGTTAATGGTTTTGGGGTTTCTTTGGGGGATGATGAAAGCGTTCTAGCATCAGTGGTGATGATTGCACAACCCTGTGAACATACTAAAACCCACTGAATCATAATGTTACAAAAGGGGGAGTGGTAGCATGTGTCAATTGCATTGCTGTAAGGAAAAGAATGATTGAATAAAACACAGTATGGACTCTAGTGGCTCCCCGAGCAACATCTTCTCAGACCCACCCTTGTCCCCTGGGACCTGCCGCTGTGTGGTCCAGGTGGCCACCAGTAATCTTTCTCAGTTGAGGCATCTGGAGAGAGTGACAGGATATGATCCATCCCAGTGTTCACCATTAACTGGCTTTGTGATTTAAGGTGTATTACTTGTCAGGCCCTTCAAGTAAGGAAGTCCTTGAAAAGTGGGTTTCTTCTTTTTTTTCTTTTTTTGCGGCACCGGGGACTGAACTCACGACCTTGCGCTTGCCAGGCAGGCGCTTAGGCCGCTGAGCTAGATCCCCGGCCCTGGTGTTTTTGAGACAGGGTCTCACTATGCCGCTCAGGCTGGCCTTGAGCTCACTTTGTAGCCCAGGCTGGTCTCAAACTCACAACGATCCGCCTGTCTCAGCCTCCCAAGTGCTGGGATTACAGGTGTGAGCCACCATGCCCAGCGAAAAGTGGGTTTCTATAAGGACAACTTGATGAGGTTTTGCATATAAAGTGCCTGAAAACTTAACTGCTTCCTAATAAATGGAAACTAGAAGAGCCAGGAAATCAATCCACCTGTCCCTTTAGCCCTCTCTCCCTTTCAACTTGCAGTTCTGAGACTTCTCACCAGCAAACCAAGGTCAGCCTAACCCCCATGTCTCCTCTCCTACCTTCAGGCTGCAGGAGGAAATCATGGTCTCATGCGCTGGAGCCACGAGAACCCATCGTCTCCTTTCTCCATGGGACTGTCCAAGGGAATCAGCACTCTTCTTGGTCATCTTCCCATTCTTTGCTACTCATAGGCTTTTCTGAAGCAACACTCAAGCCCCATGCTCTATTGCAAACCCATTTCTCTAGCAAGTAACCTCATCTCCCACTCAGGGAGCCATGGAAGGTCACCAGGCAAGAGCATCTTCAGTTTCTGACCTGACCATGCCTACAAATGTATCTACTCCAGCTGTCAGTCTGAGTTCTGCCATCATCCCATCTGTGCTTTGGATTTTACCTCTTTGCCGGCTGCTGGGACTAGAACCTTGCATCATGGGTGGGCTCCTGGGGTCCCAGAGCACCTCTTCATGGCCTTAGGCTTAAATGCTCCCTGCCTTGTCCCAACCTGGTCCTGGATGCACCCTGCTCCCAACCTCTTGCTCAGTGCCCTACTCTTAGTCATGCACTGTGTAAATAGTTACTCCATGGTTGACCCTAGATTCTTGACCTTCATGGGGTCAAGAATGTGTGACTTCTAGACACACCTCCCACATCCTTAATCCAGTTCTCATCAGACCCCATTTCTCACCACCTCCCACGAAAGGGGTCAGAGGGATTTATACGACATTAGGGTTCCATGTGTCACTCCTCAAGATGTTTCCCTCACCTCAAAGTCCAACTGAGTATCACAGTATCCAACTTCTGTTACATAGAATGCTGAAAAGTGATTGGATCTGATTACAGGTTTGGGAACTTGAGTAGAAAGATTGTTAGAAGTGATCAACTTGAGTTAGCTTGGAATGCACGCTACGGAGTGCATCTTCCTATCCATGTGGGAAAGTTGGTCATGAGATCAAGTTTAATCAACTTCAAAAATAAATTAGCAAATGAAATGTGTTTCATACCAATTCCTTTGCAGGCTTTGTACAGTTTTTTGGCATCTCGATCCACATCAAAACCCTCATGACTTCTCACTTTCGCCTGGAGAAAAGAATTCAAAATGTGAGGGGATGATACAATCATTCTTCAGTTATCTCTTGCTGAAATTGGTGGCTAACTGGAAGATCGAGCAGTCATCCTTCTAAGGGACCAGCTGCCACTTCACACGTGGGTGCATGTGGAAATCAGCTGTGGAAGCTCTGGTTCAGGGAGCTGGCTGGTACTCTTTGGGGCCAGCTGGCCTTGGGTAACCATGGGAGAATGGTCCCTTCTGTTCCCAAGGACAATATGCCTGGTCAACGCTGTGATAAGTGGTTTCCCTGTCAATCACATCTTTGTGTGAATGTCTCTGAAACACAGAATAATGCAGTGGGCCTCCGTCCTACAGTGCTGGCTCTGTTTTGCCGTGAGACACAGTGTATCTAGGGAATAGGTTTTGCCAGCCAGAAACAAGATTCTAGGATTCTACTACAGACACATTTGGACCTTTGCCACCCACACAATGAGGAGTATGCATTTAGTTTTTCAGAGCTATCGTATGGACCAGCAAGAGCATCGTTTTGGCTTTTAGTGGGAAAGTCCCATGTTTATGCTGAGCCATGTCCCACACTCGTCTTTGACATAACACATGCAGTAATGTAAGCATGCATAATTACCTGTATTGATGTCATTTTTGTTTGTTATTTTTCTTTCAGTGGAATTACTTTGTTTTTAACTTAGTCATTTTAAAAAGAAATACTACTAGCACTAAAATGGAAAACCAGCCTGCTTATGTAAGCTGAAGGTAACCAAGTTGAATTACAGTTATGCAGTTTGTAGCCCTGAACACTCCCCACATCTTCTCAGTTCTTCCCCTTTCCTCATACCCATTAGACAGCATGTGCCCCCGTATTTCCCACCCTCTAATGAAGTCTGGTTTAATGCTGCCACCCAAGCCAGCCAGACCCCATTCTCCCACCTGTCGCTTCCTTCAGTGCCTAGTAAGGGTGCTCTGTGAGCACACTTGGCACAGAGGACATCGACTCATCTGCCTGGTATCCTCTGGGGCATTGCCCCTCCTCTACTGGTGTGGTTTCACTGACACTGACAGCCTTGAGGTCTGAGCCCCATGGTCGGCTGTGGACACCAGTGTGGGCATATCCTGTCACTCTGGAGGGGAGATATAGTCCAGGTAGAATCAGTCCTCTCATTGGTTAATACTCTGTGAGAGATACATCTCTCCCCCTTCTGGAACAACTGAGCTGAGAGACTGTGGGTCTAGATGGCCATTGGTAGCTATCTTGTCCACCACATATGGAGAGAGAGAGAGAGAGAGAGAGAGAGAGAGAGAAAGAGAAAGAGAGAGGACAGTGCTGGTATCCTTTCACTTCGTTGTCCCATTGGTTAATAAACTTCCCCTTGGCTATGTTAATAGGAGTTAGATTTCTGCCTTTGCAACCTGAAGAGTCCTCACTAATACTCATGGTCTGGAGGAGGTCTTGATTGATGGGAAATCCTAAGCTCCTGGAACCCAAAGGGCCTTAAGGGCTGCCATCACCTCACTGCCCTTTCCGACAAGTCTGGTCCATCTTGAAATATCAATTCCTGAACCAAGTGTGGTGGTGGTGGGGACTTTTTGGACACCTGCCACATGCCATGCAGATTACAGGCCTTTTTTCATGGGTCATAGGAAGAATACACACTACAGGTAGTGTAAGGTCCACCTTACAAATAAGGAGCCTTGAGTTCAGGCTAAGAGGCGTTTTGCTGAATGTCTTGTGTATCCTGGGGTTGCATCCAACCCAACTCGCCAGCTAAAGCACATGCTCTACCCCCTGTGCTACCCTGCCCCACACTCCCAGTGTGTCCAGGGCTTTTGTGTTCAGGCAGGGGAGTGACAGATCCCACTTCTCTGGGGTATGGGAAAGCCGTTTGGTGCTTTCAAAGGCTTGTTGGTAAGGCCAGCTGTATAATTTGCAGGACTCTGCTCAAAAACCATTAAGAATTCCACAAGGCGACACTGAAACGCTACACCAAGCACGAGGCCCTTCCGAGGGTGGCCCCGGAGAATGCACAGGCTGCATTTAGGAAGCTGCTCTGCTTTTTGATCACCTTGGGGAGCAGGTGGTTCTCTGAGGGTGGAAGTAGCAACTTCAGACGGTACAAGGTGTCTTTGCCTTTCAACAGAGGGATTATGGGAGGCTCAGGACAGGATGCAGAATTGAACTAGGCAGCAGAATCCCCTACACAGGCTAATCCACAGAGGTCATGCCAGCCTCATGGTGCGGAGAACTTGGCGGGACTCTCGTTATCTGTCCCACTTGAAACTGAGCAACACAATCAGAGACGCAGGGACAGGGAAACAGTCCCGCAGGTTCCGTCCTGCCTGTGGGCCCCCGAGGCAGGGCACACCTGCCAAGCCCAGTGCTGGCAACCCTGCTTCCCCACACAGGACACCCTTTCCTCATTGGCACATAGAAGCTGCAAGGGCTCTTCATAGGGGCCATGTGAGGACTTGTTTGAGGTCACCTGGCCCGGCAATGGCTGAGTCAGAGCCAAGCTGGGACCAGAACTTCCTGACTGGCAGGTGAACAAAGGCATTCCTGCCCTTGGTCCTCTTCCGACTTGAGTAAGGTTGTTGAATGATACAAATGGCACACAGTTATAGGTGCTGAGGGTGGGGGTAGGGGGCAGATGTAGTGTCATTTGGTTCAAACTAACACTGGTACCTGGGGGTGCAGTGGCGGGGGCAGGGCATGGCGAATGATGTGTTAGGAATGGAGGCGACACTGAGACTCGTTTCCTTCCTTTTTTGCTTGGCAAATGAGGTGGAGCAGGAGTCTGTGTCACAGCAGGCTGGGGTCACGGGCCCCTCGCTCCTGTAGGAGCCCCCACCAGTCATACTGGGTATTCTCCCTTTTCTCCCTGAGAAGGGAGCGCATCTTGTTCTTTGTAACAGCAGCATATATGATGTCGTAGAGAAGGGAGCACATGATGTGATGGTTTTAAAAAGAGAAAGAGGGGAAAAAGGAAAGGGTCTGTGGCTGGGGCTGCATCACAATGGCCACATTCACTAAGCCTGTGTGCTGGTGCAAGGCGAGTCCTCTGCCGGGGTCAAGGCTGCCTTCTCTGGAACCTGCCAGAACCAGCATTCCACACCCATTGTTCATTGTGAGCAGGTGGCAGCTGACTGGCCTCAGCCTGTTCGCCAATTAGGAGATTTAGGGGTTTTTGGAAACCAGCAGCCAGTGAGCAACACTCCCACAGGAAGTGGGGACCGAGTCAGACCCAGGGTGGGTGGCGGGGGCTGGCAAGGTCTGGCATGCTTTTGAGGTTTCAGACATTCCGCCTGTGTCCAACTTTAGGCGCTTTATAGGCAGAGTCACAGGCCTCGTTTTGTTTGCTTTAACTTCATTTGCAAGGACACTCAGGAAACGAAGAAATTAGATACCAATCAGTAAACATGGTTGGGCTTGGAGCTCCCAGAAATCCTGGTTTGAATGTTCTGCCCTTCACAGCCAGGTGAACTTGGTCACTAAGCTGTAGGCCACTACTGCCTCATTTGTGAAGTGGGGGCCGCGCCAGCTCTGTGAGGGGGGTGCTACTTGGAGTAACTTTCCAGTGGCAGGATTACGGGGGGCTACATAGCACTTCCTGTTTCTCTGATGACTTTTTGTCTTGTGATGACATTTGCAAAATTTCATAGAGTGACATTAGGCAGATTACAATTATGCATATTTTGATTCAACAAGTTTGCAAGATCTCCCTCTGTATACATATATGAAGATGTATATAGACACACACCTACACATATATATACATGTGTATAAACACACATATAGAGAGATACATATTTTATAAAGATTTCCAAGTCTGCATATTGTGAATCAACAAGTTATCTATTAATGTTCCAAATTTGTTACACACACACACAAAGCGACTTGTCAGATACATATATGCAGATACCTTAGATATACATGGAGAAAGATAAACACATTGATATCTACATATGCTTCACAATGCCCCCAAAGAATGTCATAATCTATAATAGCCACTGAAGATACACGAGTCCAGTTTAAGAACAAGGTTTTCCGGTCAGGCTGAATCTGAACTCCAGCGTGACTGCTTATTAGCTGTGTGATCTTGGGCAACTTTCAGAGCCTCTCTGTGCTGTTGTTTCCTCGTGGAAAATGGGAATGAGTAACCATGGTTACTCATAGGCTCTCATGAGAATTTAAGTCATTCATGCAGAGCGCTGAAGCTGTGACAGCCTGTGTGCAATAAACGTAAGCAACCGATATTTGTAGAAGGCAGAACAGCAAAGAATGTTACAGAATATTTCAGAACTTTTTCTATTTGAGAAGTTTTCACCTTGTAAATAGCACTCTAAGGGTCTATTTTTTCTCCCTCAACTACCGTTTGGAAACCGAGTTCCAGGAACATATTTTACCCAAGGCAATAGAGTGGTTGAGGCTTCCTGGGGAGACCAGCAGGTCGTTGGAGCCCTGGAAGCCAAATCTTGTGAGCTGTCTCCCTGGTGAGTGTGAGAATTCACACCTTGTGGGGTGAGCAGGTCCTGCGGGGCTCCAGTCCCTGCGAGGTGTCTGCCCTCATCCCAGGACTGCAGGCCCAAGACAGGAGCCAGTGTGATCACCCCTGTGGAAGGCACTGCCTGGGCTTGGATAAGCTGGGCACTTTCCACTTTGGATTTCTTCCTTCTGGTAGGTCTCCCCACTTCATTCACTGTGTCTCTATGCTCCTTCATGAGGATGTGTACATCCGTTGTCCTTGAAGGAGAAGGCATAGAAAGTAAACCAAAACGCTGGGAGTCTAGGAAGCAGCATCGATAGCACAGAAAGACTGTTGCTGCCTACACGATCCAGAGAAGGAGGCCTTGCCAAGCACCATCAGAAGGAGCCGCAGGATGCCCCACGCACAGGGCCATCCCTGTCGCAGCGCAGTGAACACTCAGAGGCAAAGTGGACTCATATCAAGTCCCTGACACCCCCAACCTGAAGGCCAGGCTCCAAAAAGACACTCAAAGGCCCTCTGTCCCACTCTGATCCCAGTCCAAGGAAATCTTAACACTTAGAAAGGAGACACGCTAGGAACATCTCCCTAATTATAGCAAACCTTGGAGACGGGCTTCCAGAAGGAGCTTGCTGAGGGGAATGGTTTGCACCCTGGGTGCTGTGTGTACTATGTAATAACTGAGGTTTTCCAGGATGCAGCCTGAAGCGTGCTCACACTTGTCGGTCCTCAGGCTCTGATTTTCTGGATGGATAACATCAAGACTGGAACATAAGGACAGGCGGACATAAGAGACATGTGAATTAATTAAAGCGCATCTTAGGGGAATTCAGTTCCCCTCTGAATTTCTACCTCGCCTTCCTTTCCTCCCTTTTCTTTTCCTCTTCCCACTTCTCCCTTTTCTCTCTCCCTCCCTTGTCCCCTCCCTTCCTTCCTTTTCTAAGCAGATATTGAAGAAGCATTGTACACCAAGCACTATTCTGGGTAGAGGGGACACGAGGATCCATGAAACTCGCCTTCGAGTCTGCGAGCTTATGCGCCCACCACTGCGACTCCCCGATGTGCTGCCACGTGACAAATAGGATCGCACTGAGGGGGTCGGGCCATGAAAAGAGACTTCAGAGTCTAATCAACTGTGCTCAATGACTGCTTCATCCTTTGCTGGGAGCACCCCCCCCACACACACACACACAAGCTGACCCATCGGTCTGAGCCTTTCTGTCTCATCGTTCAAGAGGAGAGGCACCCACTCATGGAGGAGTGTGACTGCGTTTAGACACAGGCATGCCTTGACCCAGTGGCAAAGTGTTGGGTTACAAGGAGCACTCAGCTGGAAGCACGTAGGAATGGGATGCCTGGTGACATAAGGATGTAAGGGTCATTTGTAAACTCCGAAGCGTTATTAAAATGTCGTGGGTGGAGTGGCACTTGCGTTAGCTGATATTTGCAGCACGATTCCTCAGAAGTCCTGCTTGCTGTGCTCTGCTCAGTAAATATTTGAAAGTGGTTGTGTGGTATCCCGGCTCTGAGCCAAGAGGGCTCTCAGGAAGTGCCCACGTGGAGAGGGCAGAGGGCTCCTGCACACCAATCTGCAGAGGCTGCTGTCTGTGTTGGTGTGAAATAAAGAGGAGGCCGAACAGATCAGAAACAAGGGCCAGGATCAGAAACAGGCAGGGGCCTGAGTCTCCTGGGCAGAAGTGGAATGGAGGCAGCGCAGGGCTATGCAGGGGTAGCCTTGGAAATGCTCAAGCTCTTTCCAGCATCACCAGTTACCAATGCTACTGCTGGTCCATGGCACATGGAGACAAGGTTGACCATTCTGGCTAACCTCACCTTGCAATTTTTTTTGTTATTTTTTGTTGTGTAAAATTCCTGAAAAAAATTTACACAACTTTGGTATATGTGGTATACAATGAACCACACATGTTTAGTGTATATGATTTGATGCCTTTATATATACACATATACCCATGCAGCCATCGCCACAGTCAAGACAGTCTCCGTGTGTCCCTTTGTGTGTGCACATGTGGTGAGATCAATCTCCCAGCCCGTCCTTAAGTGCAAGGCAGAGTGTAGTTCACTAAAGGTAACATGCACAGAGGATCACTAGGGCTGATTCATCCTATATAACGGAAACCTTAAACTAACTAAATACCCCCGTGACCCTTGCCCTTGGATTCTGACAATCACTGTTCTTGTCTTTACTTCTATGAGTTTGACTATTTTGGAGACCTCATGTAAGTAGAAGTGTGTGGTATTTATCTTTCTGTGATTAGCTTGTTTTACTTAGCACAGTGTCCTGAAGATTTATATAAGTTGTCCCAAGGGCAGAACTTCCTTAATTTTAAAGGCTGAATAATATTCCATTGCAAACTTGTCTGTATAGGTTTTAAGAACATTATAGAGTTGGTAAAACTGAGGAATAGTTTGGGGAAGGGACTTCCTTGAGATTACATAGGTTGCCCCTTCTCTGTCCACTGGTAACTATCCTTGAACCAGGCAGGAAGCTAGTTTTCCGCTTATCATTGGTTTTCTCATCCAGTAAATGTTAATATCTACCTCTTATGGGCTGCCAGAAGGATGTGTAGCCAGAACTCTTGGCAGGCAGCTTGGCACATGGTGAGTGCTGGATGCTATTTTTATCACTTCCTTCTATTTTGACTTGATTCCTGTTGAGTGTTAAATACGTCTCTTTCATGGTTCTTTGCATGGTGATTTTAAATTTTGAAGTTTATCACAGTAAATTCAGGATGACTATTTTAAATCAGCAACATTTTGTACTTATGTAAAAGTAATAGTAAGGGCTAAAAGTCTTAGAGAAACTCATAGAAAAATTTAAAGCTGAGAATGATGGGCAAAATACAGAACACTTACTATATGGCAGGCAGTGGTCTCAATTTACATAAAATAACTCCTTTAATCAACCCCATGGAGCGGTGTTATTGCCTGTTACTGCACAGGCGAAAAAACCAAAACTCGAAGAGGTTAATCACTCACCCAAGGACATACAGCTCGTAAGAGATGGAACGGGGATGCGAACCCACAAAGTCGGCATCCAGAAGGTCTACTGTGGACTTCCCGTTACGGATTCCCTGGGACCCTATCGACAAATCATTTTAAAAAATTTAATAATAGAAATTTTGGTCCAACTCTTGGGATGCTGTTTCTTTACAGCAGCACCCGTTGAGATTTGTTCACTGGCTTGGGGAAGCCAAGAGCCTCTCCCATAGCTGTGAGATGGAGAAGCATCCTTGGTGATGAGACAGTAGAAAGTAAAATGGAAAATGGAGGTTACTTGCCGCTGTTTGCAGGGGAAACATAGCTGTCTCCCCGTGGGCAGACTCTGCGTGCAGGACAGTCCTGTCATCAAATTCCGCTCAAATGGAGTTGTGTGCTCTGCTTCTCATTTGTCAACAGGGTCTACCTCCTACTCTCCCCAGGTCGGTGTTGAGCAGATGAGGTAAGATCACACAAGAGTACTGGTCTCTATGATGACCCGGAGCTGACGAAGGAGTGAAGGGTCAGGATATTTCTCCTCCTCCTCCTCCTCTTCTTATCCTCTTATCCTCCTTTCCTAAAGCACCTTGACCTGCACGTAATGGAGGGATGAGACCTAAAGCCCTACCCTGCCAGAGGGCTGAATTTCAGCAGGAGCCTTTGAAGACGGAAAAAGCCACAGCAGGATGGTCAGTTTCTACTCTGCTATTCTCTTGACTGACTGCTTTCTAAAGGGCTACACTGCTGACTTCACAGGAAGTATGTCAGAATCTATGTCAATTGGTTGCTGATTCTAGGGGCACCTCGCAGCATGAGGTAGGGGAGACAGAGGGAAAATGCTGCAATGGACTCTTCACTGTAGCCTTCCGAGTCCTCAGAGGGCCAAAGAGGCTGGGGATTGACAGTACACAGCCTCATGCCCCTCCGTTTTTAAAATATTTGCTCACTATTAGTTCCATGGGCAACAGTGCGGAAGGGACCTTGGTAAGGCAATGTGCTGAAGCCTGACCTTCATTCTGAAACCATATCTGACCCTCGGCTTGCTCTGGACTGAGGGATTTCACGAGATATGGTATTTTCAGTGTCGGACCTGGGACAATTCTAGGAAAACCAGCATGGTCGATCTTGACTTTGCAAGCTTGCAAGAGCTGATTGTGTGCAACCCTTCCCACTGTAGGGCTCAGGTATATAAACCAGCCATGGTGGAAACAGCTATACCATAAAGTTTTGAACAGACCACACATTGCAGAGTTGATTGTGAGACCTTATCTAGCATGCAATTGACTTTCTTTTTTTGTGCTTACATTCTTCCCTAATGACTTCTGTCATATCCCCTTAAGATACATTCTTGTGCAGATTCACTAGTCTAACTCCGTCCCTCCACTGTGAGCCTCTTGGTGGTAAGATTCTGGTATTGCCAGTGCCCAGTGTCTGTGTATTAATGGAGGGGAGTGGGGTTGTGTGCCACCAGCTCCAAGCATATGGGACCTGAACGAGATAGAGATCAGCAACTTTTCAGTCCTGGGCCCACCAGGATGATTTAGGATGCTTTACAACATACAAAGGACTGCATCCTAACATGGTCTTACTAACTCAGAATCTCTGAGGGGTAGGTGTATGCCAGGTATTGATATTTTTAAGACTCTCCAGATAATTTTAATGTATCACTAGGGTTGAGAGCCATGGGTCTAAAAAAAACATTAGAAACTTTCCCTGTTAACATCCCAGTGAGGGTGAGAGACAACTTGAAAATGTATTGAGGATTTACACAGGTGAGAAATCCTACCCCCTACTCAAAATGCCAAAGATAAAGGAAGAGGTTTATCACATAATTTTAGGGAAGAGATTAAAGCCAGAATTTTCAGGGAGGTGACATGGGGCATTAAGGCACTGAAGCTCATTGAACTTCTGACTGGGAAAGAAATTGCTTTTAAAATTTTCTTTCAGTTCTGATTAAGTCCCTTGACAGGTGATAACACTATCTCACACTCTTCTACAAAAGGGATTGGCAAAGGATAGACTGTGAACCATATCTGGCCCATCATTTGTCTTTGTAAATTAAGTTTTATTGGAAAACAGCCAGTCCATTCATTTACATTTGACTCATAGCTGCTTCCATAAAGCAATAATCATGGTAAAGTTAAGTGCTTGTAGCAGTAACTACATGGCCTACAAAGTCTCAAATATTTACTTTGTCAACTCCTCTATCCCTTAGGTCTTTTTTTTTTTTAAACCAGAGAACAGGTGACAAGATTGGAGCCTTCAGCTATCAACATCAAACTTAGTTAGAATTTAATACATTTTTTTCTTCCAATTATTTAAGCACATTGGTGCCAACTGCTATTAGTGCACCATTTATGTTACTAATATAAAGTTTCCTTTTAAGAGAAATTGACTTAAAGAGTGGAATAAAGACAGTAATTAGTAGACCTGTTAGAACAGGCGACAGATGTATCTGGCAATAAGGGGGCCCTTAAGTTTGAAATTTGGGGGAATATGGAACGTACCCAGGTGCCTTCTTGTACAGATGAAGAAACTGAAATCTGCTTGTGATGTCAGCTGTCCGGGGTCACCTGTCCCTTATGAAAAAACCTGGACTCCTGTTTCTGTCAGAATACTCTTACCTCTGGCTGGTTACTCATTTGTACTCTGAAACCCGTTAGCATGAATACAAAGTACTGTGCAAGTAAAGGTCATGAATCCAGACCCAGAAAATATTCTGGAGGTCCTATTTCTGCAGACATAGTCAGTAGAGATTGACGAGCACTTTGGAATAGAGTCAAAGGACTGCTCGGTTTTAAACATGAATCCTGGGTGGCGAGTGCCCTACTGGCTTCATTAAGTTGATTGTTTCTTGGGCATGCTTCCCTTGGACAGTAAATCTGATGAAAAGCCCTGATTTTTTTCTTTTTGGTTATAGATCAAAATCCACTGAAATGCTTACACAAGTAAAAAAGTAAAATTACTAAATAGAAAGAGTATTTTTAGTGTTCCTATTAGGCATTAAGCACAGTTTGAATCTTATAAGAACATTTGGCATTTCACCTTGTGGTTATTGCTGTATTTTCATTAGAATTCTGGATGATCATACCACCTTTACTAAAAGTAGAGTTGATTTCCACACTCTTATATCCTCATCCCACTTATACCCACAAGATGCTTATTAATCTCAAGGATGGACTAGAGAGCTGAAAAAGCGAGTTAAGAGGACTGAGCCCTGCCCACTGGGGCTGCTGGTGTGTTACAGGATCCTTGTTGCCACCCATCCCTCCTTCCAGAGATGCAGTTTACAGGGACTCAAATGAGGACTGAGTTTGGCCATCACTCTACGTTGGTCAAAAGAGTTTCATCATGGGACAAATACATCTGTTTAGATCAGAGCTCCTTGTGACTTATATATGCCAACTCTATCTCCTGAAAAATGAGCAAAACTTTTTAGATTGAAAAAATCACCTTTCTCTTCAATTGGAGTTGCTTCCATGTTGGCATTTTAGCACTTTTAATGAACCTCAGTATAGTTAGGTCAGAAAGACAAGCATTCTTAGGCTGTACTCTCTGGGATCCACGTCAGTGTGACATTGACCCATCAGAGGCAACTGTGGAAGCATCTAGTA
>RJWT010008727.1:0-25959 GCA_004365215.1 Cuniculus paca | reverse complement strand
AAGAGGAATTGAAGGGAGGGGAGGTGAGTGAGAAAAAAGAGAAATCAAGATATATTATGTACAGATACAATTTCCTTATGATGAATGTGATGACTATGTATATCTAAATTGTACCAATACACTTAATATTACAAAAAGATACAGATGTCCTATCATGCAACAAAAGAATTTTGCATGAACACATAAATGAGTACATAAAATATAACATATGATCAATTTAATTTACATTAATCATTACTTTTAAAAATATGACACTAACAAATGTAGATACTGAGTTTGTGTAAGGCAAAGTGAAAACATTCCTTACAATGTAAATTGTAGCCTTAGGAATACGTGATCTCAAATACAAGATATACCAATTAAATTGTGCAGATTTTTTATCACGTTAATTTATTTTTGTAAATTTCCTTGCCTGTATAATTGTAAAATAAACAAAATATATGCATTTAATACATTATTAAGAACAAAGATTATATGTGCTTCAGAGTTATTTTAAATAATAGCAGAGAAATATTATTTCTTTAAAAAACAAAATGTAACAGAATGATTCAATGAAATACTTAACAAAATACTGATTTTACCTATAAATGAAGTAATTAAAACACAGAACTAAGTGTGCACAGCACTCTGGAGGTAGCAAAGTCTGCGTACTAGCCTTACCTTCTTCTTACTATCTGTAAACATTATTTAAACTGTCTGTTTCTTAATTATTTCTCATACACAATCTGTCTAAAAATATCTATTTTGAAATATTTTTTCAGATTTTAAAATGAAATAGTGTAAGTAAAAATAATTGGAACTGGTGCTAAATAAACTTGAATTTGTTTTATGCACATGCCATCATGATCCTCGCAGGTTGGAAAGCATCTTGAAAATTAAAATTTCCTTTTGTACATTTCTCTGTAATCCATTTTCCCTGTAAATACATATTTCTGTATATATAAAATATTTGCGCTCTCTCTCTCTCTCTCTCTCTCTCTCTCTCTCTCTCTCTCTCTATATATATATATATATATATATCTAAAATAAAAAAGGAAGTGGAGAAAAATGCCCTGGGGTTATGAGATACTGCTCCAAAATTTTTTTTGCTGCAGGGTTCCTGATAATTTCCAATGAAAACTTTCCTAATGAGAAAACATCATTTAAAAGCTACCAGAGTATCATGGCTGCAGAATAGCAAGGCTCCTTGTCTTTGTCACATACACTTTGGAGAAAGGAGGCCATAAGAATACTCATTTTGTTACCGAAGTGTAAAACTGATAGTCTATCTGGAGAAATTCTAACAGTGGTGAAATAATCCAAGGTAATATTTTATTTTAGAATTGAATCTCATATTTAATAAAGCAAATATTTCTGTAGGAACACAGCAACTTTCAGGATGTAAGAACGAATGATTGGTGAGGCTCAGGCTCTCCATTTTACCCTCCTCCCATCCTGCTGCCTCCCCCAGTATCCAAGTTTTCCAGAAGCTAAAAATGTACTGCTTTGTTGGAGTGGGGCTGCACAGACGGTGGCTTTGTGTTAGGAGGAATCCCATGTTTTGTGTGACTGACAAGATTGCTCAGGGTAACCTGAGAATGGAGATTGCAAGGTGCAACAAGCAGCTACTGAGGCAGGCACGTGGTACAACTGAGTCGAACAGTTGTCAGAGACAGTGAGAATGATTCTTTAAATATTTTGAGGATATATAAGTTCTTTGTGTTACACAGGGTGGACTGATCGAACAATGAGAATATTTTAGGGCCCTGAGTCAGTACTGAATGTATTGTCAGTATATAAAATGAACAATGAAGTCATGACAGAATGAAATTGGAGCAAGGAAATAGAAAAGAAATAAACAAATACAGAATGGAGTGACTTCAAAAATTAGAATACTGGCAGCAAATATTAAATGACATAAGAACAGAGAGATGTTAGGGATACACTCTACCTGATTGTAATCGTGGAACATTTTGAAGGGGAGGATTTCATACAGTGTTTGAATAGTTGTACTAATAAAGAGAAGATAGAAAGAAGAACAAATACTACAAAGGCCACCAGATGGGAACAGCCATGATGTGTTAAGAAACAGAAAAAAGGGCAATGGTGTGATGTGGCAGAATTAGGAGGAGGGAAAGAAGATATAAAATCGGATTTTATATAGTCTTGTGTATCATTTTAAGGATTTTAATTTTACTTTATGCCATAAAAGAAAAAATCATGCCATTTGCAGGAAAATAAGTAGAACTGAAGATCATTACATTAAGCGAAATAAGCCAGACTCAAACAAATATCACGTGTTTTTTTCTCCTATGTTAAATCTGGGGAAAGGGAACAAACATGAAAGTAAAAGGGAGGTTGTTAGAGAAGGGAAAGGGGAGACAAGAATGGTAAGAGAGGATAATGGTGATGGTGGGTATGGTCAAGGTATTTTATACGCCAAGTATGGAGGTAATGTAATAAAACCTATTACTTTATATAATCAACATACAATAAAAAAGTAGAAAGAAAAAGGAAAGAAAAACCAAAAGTGTCTAGGGAAAAGAGAAGAGAGAGTCAGAGACTTTTAAATGACAGAGTGATATAATCTGATTAGGTTTTAAAAATAGCTCCTCAATGTGCTAAATCAGACCTGAGGACCAACGGCTCAAGCATGGAGTTAGAGTGATTAGACACTGGCAAAGTTCACAGCCAAATCAACCTATACATATATCTTAATTTGTTCATTTCTTCCATTCATTTAGTTGGTCATTGGACATTTATAAACATTTTTATGAGGAAAACAATGTACAGGTTAAATATTATCCTACAAATTTTAATTATCAATGTGACATTTATATCCCTAGAGTCTTAAGTTCACTCGCTGCAACAAAGTGTGGGTTGTGGGTTTTAATCTCCTCTTCAAATCGGAAAACATCAGCCATCAGAGCAAGGTAAGGTTAATTGTAGCCCTAATGACTATATCGTAACAGCAAATTCATTCAGACAACTGGCAAAATTTGGAAAAGAGGAGAAAACCACTAGATAGCCAAAATGCCTTGGGAAGATGAAGGACTAGATAATTCTAATTCTAATAAGAAGTACTCAGAATCAAAGAGTTGAAAATTCTATTTTCACTTCCTCAGGCAAATTTAAACCAAACTTCAAGGTGAATTGCCACATCTTTATCCTAATATTGACAGTGAGAAGGAGCAGGAGAATCTGGAGCAATTCTCCTCCGTACCCAGAAGGCGCTTTAAACTAGGATCAAGTACCTCAATCATTTGCTAATAACAAAACCTTGGTTATGTCTTCCACAGGGCAATTTATTTCTTTGGGGAGAAAATAAAAATTGTCTTTGTAAAAATTGAAATACTTTGTAAAATAGGTTTTTTTTGTTGTTGTTCGTTTGTTTTTTGTATCACTCAATCCATGTTACCCTAAAACTAAAATAGCCCTCTGCTGCCTTTCTGACCTCATTTCCTAAAGTCGTGACTCACTCTGCTCTGACCAAGCAGCCATTTTCTGTTCTTCTTGAGTATGCATTCCTTGAGTATGCACCACTTCTGGGTCTTTGCATTTATAGTTTTCTCTGTTGGAAATGTTCTTCTCTCCTATTATCTACAGGGCTTGCTTCTTTATTTCTTTCTGGTCTCTAGAATAAGGCCACCATATCAATTAGTCCTTTGTCACCCAATTTGTAATAACAGCTCTCCTTCAACATCAATGTCTATTCTTTTTCACTGCTTTATTTTTATTTATGACACTCAACTTTACCTGGAATAATACTCACTTAAAACAGAAACTCTGAATTTTCAATGAAGGTAGGAATTGTGTTCAGTGCACTTCTATAGAATTAAGGATATAATGTTTTTACTTTATGATTGTGTGAAAGCGATATTCATTCCATAAAAATCATATTTTGAATTTTGGGTTTTCCCAGACAAGTGATACACACAATGATGCCCTCGTGTAATGCTAAACAGAGACAATGAGCAGCTGTTCCCAGTGAGTCTTGCAGTCACAAGGGTAAAAAACTTACATTCAACAGTATTGTATGCTGCTAAGTTATTTTTAGTAGTTCAGGTGAATTAAATGCATTTTTGACTTCTAAGAAGAGTTTCAACTTTTGATGGGTATCTCAGGATGTAGCCACATTATAAATCAAGGGGTGTCCATGTATCTGAAGTCCCTGCAACACACCCTGTTCTATGGTATATACTCAGTAGATGGGCTCAATAAAGTAGTTGTTCAAAACCATAACATTGGGGACTGGGAGAGATTGTATTTCAATAGCCACTGTCAACGATTATATATTATATATATATATATATATATATATATATATATATATATATCTCCTCACATATATATATGAATATATATGATATATATGAATATATATGGTATATATGAAAATATATGAATACATCTCATCACACATAGTCAAATGATCCTCATTACTTGCAGATTCTTCATTTGTTAAATTTATTTGTACTAAAAAATCCATACCCATAGCACTTCATAGTAATTCCCAGACATCTACAAAGCAGCCAATTTTTTGAGTTGTCCTGACCCATAGATTCCTGTCTGACAATAGACAAAATAAAATGGTCTTCTTTCAAGTCTCATATTGTAAATAAATATCCTGTTTGCAGTCTACTTCATATCTGTGCATATCCTTGCTTACTTCACTATCTAAAAGAGCTTTCGATATAGTAGCAAAGTGCTGACTTGTGTTCCAAAGCATAAGAAGGTCGTGATGTACCTTCCAGAGAAAATTTACATTGGCTAGAGAAGTTTGTCTGGCATAAACTATGATGGCCCTATTAAGTCAACATTCACTGATCAAAAATACACATGAAATGGGCTAATTTAAAATGGAAACACACATGAAAGAAGGTTCTATGGTGATTAGCTGATGAAAATATAGTGACCAGAGGCTCAATGGAACCTGCTCTGGGTTTTCCCGGGGAACAACGATTTACTCTTCACGAATTCAGCGCTTGCAGTGAATTCATACAGCAGACGACCACAGACAATGAAAACTGACTATATCCATGAGTGCGCACATAGTATTTTTTTCTTTTTTCTTCTTTGTATGTGTGTGCATGGGTGATGCTTTAGATTAAACCCAGGGTTTTGAGCATGTTACGTAGCAACTACAATACTTGCCCACTAAGACGTATTCTCGGGTGTGTGATTTTCTTTTCCTTTAGAGTTAAACCTTTTATAATAATATCCTAAGTGTCCATCAGCAGATGAATGGATAAAGAAAGTCTGTTATTGATACACAGTGGAGTACTACTGTGCCATAAAAAAGATAAATTTGAGTCATTTGCAGAAAAGTGAATGCACCTTGAGACCATAATGTTAAGTGAAATAAATCATACATACAAGCTCAAATATCATATGATTTCTTTTATATTAAAAACCCAAATGTAAATAAATAGCAAAAAAGATAGGTAACACCAAAGAGGGAGAAACTACAGATATTTCATAAAAGGGAAGGCAACCAAGAGATGAGGGGAAGGTGCTGGAAGGGAAGAGAAGTGATTAAGAAAGAATCATGATGTGTGACGTACTAGTGCCAACTCCCCATGAAGACTGTCATCAGTACGTGCTGCAAATGTGCTAAAAAATGAAAAATGACAATAAATAGACAAATATGAACCAAACTTCTTCTTACTAGCTGTGTGGGCTTTGGCAATACTGAACTATGCTGTTCAGGTTTTGTTGTTGCTGTTGCTGCTGCTGCTGTTGTTGTTGTTCTCATTATTGTTGTTGTATTTTTGTAAAATCCACATTCTTGAATATTAAACTACGAAATGAACTTAACACAAAGCCCATCATTTTATTTGCTCAATGAACATTAGTTTTCTCCTTCTCTGTATTAAACTCCCTGGGAATTTCTGATAAAATTCCTTTACGGGAGCTTCGAACAATGAAGCATGGTGGAGTTTGAGGAAAAGCCACCTCAGAGGCAGCCACGACCCTCTGGATTGGCATCTTTGTGTCAGGAAGGCAAAGCCTATGACCCTGCTGACAAAGACAGTATCAGGATTTGCAGGCAAATGTTAGGATGCTTAATATTGTTGCTTGTTGTTTTGGGACTACTTATGTTCCAGAATTAAGCAGTAATGCATGAGGATCCTTAAACTTAAACAAGTAGCGATGTATAAAATCATAACACGGGTTATAAAAAACAACATTGCTTTGTCAATTTTCCTAATAGTTGGCACTTAGTATAATATTGAAGTTAGACCTCACAAAACACGTAACTGTTGATAATGAAGAGCCCAGCGGGACATTAAGAATAAAACATTTTCCTAACAATATAGATGCTCCTTAATTTGTACCAACACACCTCCTTTCCAAATTCACAATGTTGTCACCTGCTTAGTCTTGCCCAATATGTGCTTAGTAAGTAGTTACTATATACCTGCACTAGGCTAGGCATGGGGCACACAAAAATGAGTAAGACGGAGCTTCCAGTCTTAAACTTCCACTTCGTGGAGTAGTCACAGCTCTTTGTCAAAAGGATGAGCATGTCTATCTTTGTAACACCACATCACATATTTGCATCCAGTTGCTCTCATATATTAAAATTGCTGAATGGTGATTTCTCAAGTGGTTCTGAGCACTGCAGATCTATGCTCTACGCAGCCCCAGTGCTGTCTGACAGAAACAAAGAACAGAGGCACCTCTATGACATGATTCACAACCACAGACAGCCGGGCAGGGCTGCATGGACAGAAACTACATCTGAAAGTTTTAGTTATACTTGAGAGTGAAAATAAATTTTAAAAGATTGTGTAAAATATAATCCTGCTCCAATGAACTATGCTAATTTTTTTAACTATTATGATGATAACCCATAGTAAAAAAAGAAAAATATTACATTGCTACTCAGAACTCAAACCTATAGAAATAAAGCTTCACAGAATATCATCCATAGTGGAGACTGTATTTTCTATTTTATTCTCTTCTTTTATTCTATTCTATTGAATTCTACTTGGAATAATCTGTTTTATTCTTGTATTATATTTACATTTTTTAAGTGCCAGCTATAATCTACTAAATTGATTTTATGAACCGTTAATGGAGGACAACGTTCACTTTTCAAAAATCTGTTGAAATTAAAAATAAAGTGTTAGGTTATAATTATCCTAAATATAATATATAACATGTGTTAGATCACACTTCCTCTTTTGAAGCATTATTAACAGTACCCAAAGTTATATAATTTCAAGTATTGACAATATTTTTCAAAGTTTGACCTGTGGTACATTAACTACTTTGCTAAAATGAAAACATGGAATTATATTCTGGATAATATTTACCCCAAAATTTTCCTTTTATAAGCTCATTAACTTCTCCAGAAAGATGTTCCAGAGGAGAATATTTTAAGACTAATGTCCTAAAAGTTATAAAATGCAAATCCGTTAGCCAATTGACTACTTTTTTTCTATTAGCCTATGCTCAGAGTCTTTTAGAATCTTTTATTTTTGAGTCTTTGGTCACAGAAAGTAATCCCACACTTTCATTTCTTAAAATTATGCATTCAATGTGTTTGGAGGTTTCCCTTATTTCCAAAGAGGCTCTGCACACTGTATATGATTATCATGAAACTGCCTACATGAAGTATCTGACTTTTTCCACTAAAATCGTGGGTTGCAAAATATTCTTGGAGACAAGATGCAAAGGTAGGAGATGAACTTCCATAGTTATCTTTTGATGGATCCTCTATGAATCTCTCAAGTTTCCACACAACTTACTAGGTGCAGCAGGAATAAGCAGCTCTTGGTTTCTTTGCACCAGGACATTTCCCAGGGTTATGTGTGTGATGTGCAACATTGAGGAAAGAGGTCACATTACTATCCAAGACTGGGAAAAAATAAAATGATGGAGTTTCCAAGATCATTGCAAACTTGTTGCATGTATAACATATATCCATCTGTATTATATCAAGCTTATCAGCTTTGGGTGAAGAGAAACAATGCCTGCTGTGGTGTAATTCAAATCTTTGTCTCTGATCCAGTCATCCGATCCTGCCTGCATTCATGCAACAATCATAGGCTGATTATTTGAGACTCCAATAGAGTGAAATCAAATTCTAAAACTGAGAATGTTGATAATGAAGACAAGAATCTGAGACATGGCTTTCTTAAAGAAGAAGGAAAAAGATGGAATGAGTAAGGTTTGAAAAAAATGAGAAAAACTTTCTGGGATCTATTTGTGTATGCTCTTAACCAAATGTATTGTAAAGACTGAGTAAGAATTAATGAATGGAATTTAATCAATGTGTAGAGGTTGAGCAATGAGAAACAAAAGTAATGTTGCCCAAATGATGCCTTGATTGTTTTTCATTGTTCTAAGGGAAACCAGAAGAACAGGCTATTTTCTTAACAACTGGATAGCAAGTGAGGTAACCACAGCCAAAAGGTAATGTGACTGTGGCTACTGAATCATGGAACCCTCAAACCTAAAATAGTGTCTGCTAATCAGGAGGTCCATATTCAATATGGAGATGCTGATGAACTGAAATCATTAAATTGCATTTGGTAGAGTAGCCAGGATATGGTCACTCAAAAATGAGAGTAAAAACATCATACAGTAAGGATACATGCATAACCACCTATGTGTTGGCACAACTCAGCATAGCTAAACTGTTAAAACAACCTACATGCCTGCAACAGATGAATGATATATATATATATATATATATATATATACATATCATATTCTATTGTAGAGAATATATTATATATTATAAATTATAATATAATATATATTCTGTAATTCACATATACAAACATCACTTACAAACATACACACTCACACACACACAAACACACCCTAATGCAGTATTATTCAGACATAAAGAAGAATGAAATGATTTCATTTTCAGGAAAATAAATGGAGCTATTACATTTATTGAGTTAAGTTAGACTCAGAAATTAAACATCATGTGTTTTTTCTTATATGAAAGGCCTAAAATTTAAAAATCAAATAAACGAATGAATAAAATAAATATGACAGAAAACTAGAAGGTAGACTTGTGGAGATGGGGAAAGGTGTTGGGGGAGGGGATAAAGAAGGGAAGTGGTAATGGGATTGAAAATGACCAAAATATGTCAAATCCATATACCAATTTCTCAAAATAAACCTCACCACCATTTATTAAGAGCATTCGTACATCTGGCCCCTGCTATGCCCAAGTTGGCTGGTAAGGACAACAAAACAATGGGTGTATATGTGTGAAGGTTCCAAAAACTGCCAAGAAAAGACAGCAGTGTTCAGACTCAAAAACAAAAGAAGTTCTTGGGTGAAAGAATTTCCAGGACATTTACTAGGGTTAAGGAGATGCTATATTTCACCTCCAACTACAACTGCAAAAGGTCAACAATGAAAAGTATAAATAAGAGTAACAAAGTAAAAAGAACCTCTAGTACATGTGCTGCCGAAACAAGTACAAAAAAGAATTTTTAAAGGCTACGAATAGTTTTACTTTTCATTGCTTCTCTTGTAATCGTTTCTATCAAAAATGTCCCGCTCCACAAAAAACTTCATGAGTTCAGAGTTGGGGCTTTTGGGGATTTTAAAATGGGATAATTTTTTCTTTTTTTTGGTTTCTTTGTTTGTTTTGGTTGTTGTTGTTGTGCGTTTTGTTTTTTGGCTTTTGAAATGGGCATCAACTTCAGCATGGATTTATCTACTGATAAGTTTATAGGACACAGAGCCTGATTTGAACAGGTAAGTCACTGGGAACACGCCCTTGAAAGGAATATTGTTCCTCTAGTTCTTCCTCTGCCTTGATTCCTGGCTGTGAAGATGCAAGGTACTTTCCTCCTCTATACGCTTTTACCATGACGTTTGTGCTTTCTTACCAGCTGACCACAGACTGAAACCTCCGAAACTGTGACTCCAAATAAACAATTCCTCCCTACTTTGTATGTCGGGTATTTTCTCCCAGCAATGGAAAGCCACTACACCAACCATCCCACGACCTCTTTGTTCTCGATTAGGGAAGAGCATGGTCTTTGACAGATGTCACAGAGGTCCCAAATTCAGGCACTTGTTAGAGGACTTGGTTTTCATTTGTACAGAGTGACAGTCTGCCAGAAATTTAAAAATTTGAGTTGGGGCCCTTTGGGTCAAATTAAAAAGTATTCTTTTGGCTTCCACTGCTGAGGAGTAATTTTTATTTGTACTCTTTGTCCTTTAAATGTCAGAGGAAATTCAGAGATGGCTACATGAGCACATATGATAGAGGGAATATGGTTCACCCTCTACTTCCCCCAACCTACTTTGCAGAGCTCTCCTACGTTATCCAGTAGAAAAAATAAGGAATCTGATGAGAAAAAAGAGGAAGTACTGTTTTAATTAAGAACTAGTGACTGCCACCAGAAAGACCAAAAAGACCATTTTCAGTAAAACTGTGTCACTGACCTGACATAGGTACTGTACATCCACTTTTAAAACAGAAACTTCAACTAAAATCTGCTACTACGCTCACCTAACTCCTGACACATGGAGGATCCCTTGTGGCTCTGCAGACGGCTGCTCCCATTTGAGATTAGGCCAACTTCTAACTTGATGACTAGTAAGATATGGAGGCTTTGACAGGCCTCACCAGTCACATGGAAATGGTATATTGGAGAACTGACTAGCCTGTTCTAAATGCATTTTAGTACTTCATGAATAAGTGGCAGCCAACTTCTCTGAGGGAAACATTCCCCTTAGCTCCACCTGCCAAATGAAAGCTGCTGCCTCAACCGGCCTCCCGGTTTACACAAGTTCTTCTAAAAGACAGGATCTGCTTCACTCATACTTTGGTTCAGTTAAATCTGACGATGTTTCCTTTATGCTATTGCTACTTGGTCATCCAGTGAACTGGGTATGATTCAAGGTAGTCTTTACATCCCTCACCAAAAACTGACATGATGAATTTGTACAGTTCTACATCTTGTACAGTTGCCAGATTGTTTGATATGCCACTTAGAAAACCATAAATTGCCAAATTAAAGATAACTTCCTTTAGGGCTAAGAACTATGGTAACAACAGTAACAGTAAAAAAGGCTGACAGTAACATACTGTGTCACTCCTGTGGACACCCATTTTAAGAGGCCATCCTCTGATAATACCAACTAGAATCAAAATGCTGATCTAGCCTATACCAAAAAGGTCACCTCGAGTGTGACCGAAATCTATCATCATACCAGTCATGTCAGTGCATCGACTTTCACACACCAGACACACAATGAAAGACTCTGTTTTAGAGGTAGAAGCTACCGCTACCTGCCAAACTTGTACCACCTAGCCAAAATGGATACATTTGTATCATGCCATGGTAAAGGAGGTCATATTTCATGTACTGTCTGTCATGAACCTGATAAGAGAGGGTATAACATGGTAGCTAACATGTCAGCAAGTTTCCTGAGCTTGTTTCCACGGGGTATGTGAAGACAGCCAAAAAGAATTTTTTCCTAGATGGTAGGTTGTGTTGCAGGAGAAGATAATGCAATGCAAAGAACCTCTATGTATCATAGTGGGTGACATAATACCCATCTTAAAGCCAAAAGAAAATGCTGCATTTGTCACAATAGTAAACTAATCCAGTTTTTGCTTCAAGGAAATCTATGCTTTTTCTACCAAAACAACATTACATACTACAAAAAACACACTAAAACACACAGAAGCAAATAACAAGTCACATGTCTGCTCCATGATGAAAGAAACAAGAAAGAACCTTGGACAACTGTCTCCCAACAAGATTGACTCCACCTGCCCATGCAAATTGTATTGGACATCTGCTTTATTCCCAGGGCTTCAACTGTTGGTGTTTCATTGTTGTTGATAATTTTTCAGCTCATAGTCACACTTTTTCAGTCTAATCAACCAATCCTGATCATATTATCAGGACCCTTGAAACTTAACTACATCATATTTTCAGTGTTTTTGGATCACTTATAGTTTGCCAATATTGCATTTTTTGTTGAAAATCCAGGTAATTGAAAAAAGTCCATCCTTCTACCTTCCACAAGTATCTGAGTTATAAATAATAATACAGTTTCCACAGAAAATGATTCTAAACATATCTGATTAAATAACCTTCTTCTATTTTGATCTGCACAACTTAGTACAGCAATTTGAACTTGAATCGAGTTTTCTAGAAAATACTTATAACCTTCTGACCATCTTTTAGATAACTGTGAGAGTGACATAATCCTATTTTGAAATGTAAGATTGTACCCTGCCTTTTTACTCTATTTATAAGTATAACGCATCTTGCTTTACTGTAGCAGTAATACCCAGTCAACCTGGTTAGTATACCTCCATGTAGCAAACTAATTATGATTCTACATAGGGAATTAAAACTTAGTTCTGTCGCCTGTGTACTCTAACTGAACTAATACAATAGTAGGTGATGAGTACTGAATAATGACCTCTTGGTTGATTGTACTGTCCACTGATTTTTCTGTTGGGGGCTATGAGGGCCAATGTGGGAGCTGTAATGGAATTCCATCCCATAAAACGTTCTTCCTCCACTCCTGTCTTGCTTCCCTAGAGAAAAGGTCTGAAAATCTGGGTGAAATCAGGGGATTTTTAAGGAAAGGTGAATTTAAAGTTACTGGAATGTGACACATCAAATGTACAGCTGTGGGGTGAGATCCACAAATCTGACACAAAGCAGGAAGCAAGAGAATCTGAGCACTTTAGCATCCTGAAAGGGGGAGGCTGGAGGGAAAAGCTCCATCAGTTCGGACATAGAGCTGCACTTCAGGAAAATAATCAAATTGTCTGTTTTAGTGAACCAGTTAGTACCACTGGCACTGCAACCTGCAGCACACAGTCTGTCACCCCATCTACATGCTATGAGATCAGAAAAGCTACTGTGACCAGGCCTGAACTGTTCTGTTGTCCTTGGGGCTATCACTATCCACTCCTAAACATCCTCGGTCAGCTCCACTACCGGCATGAATGTAAATTTACAAACACACATGAATCCAACCTTGTTTAAGTCTGTCTAACACAAAATAGTGCCTCTTTTCCTGATATCTAGTTGTCACTGGGTTATGGGATATATGGTCATCAAAGCTTCAGCTTTTCAATGACTGCCTAACTAATGAGATTTAGCTAAAGTAATATAGAAGTAATCCATAAAGTGTAATGACAAACCTCAAACCTTGTGTTACGTGTTGGTGTGTGAAGGTAAAAGGGCAACAAGATTTATACATTAGAGGCTCCTTTCTGGCTTTCTATTTCCCTTTTTAAGTATTGGTAATGATACCAAAGATTAATATGTCAGTCTAAACTCTTGTGTGGATATAATGTATGATTAATTGTGCTTAAACTATGTCTTGGTTGGCTCAAACAAGACCTACTAGTCTCTTGGACCCTCATTCAAAATTGGCTGAATTTAGGACCCTGCGATTGTGGGGTGGAGGTACATAAATGAGGTCAACACTTATAAATGTGCTAGTCTTTGAAATTATATTAATGGTGGCCTTAATTAAATGTTTTCATCAAACAAATTGAATGGTTTAATCACAACGACTGTCAATCAGATTAATCAGAGTAGCTAACAAGGTAGCCAGTTCATGAAAATTCACCAAAAATCAACAGCATAGGTAGCAAGCATGATATAGCCTCCCAAAGAAATCCACACCTTCACTGTGAAAGCGTTATATTAAATTGCAAAGCAGAATTAAAGTGACAGGTGGATCAGCTGACTTTAAAATAAGAGATTATCCTAGATTATCCAGTGGGAACACTGCTGTCAAAGAACTCCTTAAATGTGGAAGAGTGAAGTAGAAGAGGTCAAAGTGAGAGAAAGACTCAATCAGTCAGTGATGGCCTTGAAGATGAAGATGCTAACAAGCCAGCGAATGCATGGAGACCCTAGAAAACTACCAAAGAAGCTGGAAAACACATTCTTTCCTAGTGGCTCTGGCCAGGAACTTAAGTTTGCTGACACTTTGTTTGTAGCGCCCCAAAATCCATTTCATACTTAGAACTTCCAGAATTCTAAAACCAAAAAACTGTGTTGTCCTAAATCACCAAGTTTGTAGTAATGGGTTAAAACACAGTAAAAAATGAACACACAGACTCAAGTGTTAAAAAGACATTATCCATGAGGCAATGGATGGTCTACAATTCTTGCCAGGTATACAGTACCAGTATGAGGTTATCATGTTTCTTTTGAACAAAGAACGGGTTTGTTTTTTTCTTTCTATGAAAGTGACAAGTTTCACTACTTTGGTGCTTGTCCGCTGCAGTACATACCACTGTGAGTACCACATTCATCGGGACCATATTCTGTTAATCATCTTCATGACATCTGCTGTGTTGTGACTAACACAGCCTTTGTCTCTGATCCAAGGGTTCCATATCTTTAACCAGAATTAATGGAATAATTCATACATAAAAGTGAAATATAAGGTTGTAAATATGATAAAATCAAATGTCAGGCTTGAAACTCTGGTTAATCAAATAGAACAGTAAACATCCCATTATCCTGTTCTATTCTTCAAATAACCATATTTTCAGGGTTAAAGCTCACAGTGATGGATTAGATTATTTTTTATGGAAACATAAATTTGGATATACTGTTAGCAAAAAAAGGTTCTAGTTGTTTTCCTGCTACTCTATCCCTCTGCCTACGGGGCACTATGTTCACGTGACTAAGACATATATACAGGCGTTCATACCTGGTTTCTCTGTGTATTAGATATGTGACCTGTGTGACTGACATAATTCAACTGTAAAAATGGGAAGAGCAATACCTATACATCACAAGGTTGCTGAGCTATGAAATGAATTAATATGCATAAAGTAATTAGAAATTCTGGTACACAGCAAACACTCAGCAAAATTTTGTTTTTATATTGTCAAGTGCACTTCAGTGAGATTTGATCACAACTGGTAAGCAGTCAAGGGCTTGCTGGGAAATAAGAAATTCCCTTTTTAGTTACAAATCTTTTACTGTACAATTTCTTCACAAATGAATAAAAGTTGGATGTAATATAAAACAACATTTTTATAAAAATAATTTCATGGAGGTTACAGACTATTGATTCGCATTTTAAATAAAATAATTCAAGATGGATCTCAAAAACAGTATTCATTTAAGAAATCTACTCATATTTCTCTGCTATTGAGGTTTTAGAGCCTGTGAGTAAGAGAAATCTAATGGTGTAATTTAATTTAATTTAATTAAAGGGATGTAATATTTTAAAACTATTGTTGTAAAAAGATTTAGTCATAGAAGTAAATAAAATAATTATGAAGCTGAAGAAATGACTATACAAGCCATGTGAAAGAAGGATACATTTTTCCTTTCCAATGAATGTTTAAAGCTCTCCTTCCAGCTCTTGGTAAATCTATTGATCTGTGAAACACAGTGCACTCCAGGGAGGCAATCCAGTTGACGTTATATATCAGATGATGTGATGAATAATGATCAGACCATTTGGTAATTAAACATCTTACAAACCTTTTAAATGACTGAATGTTAAAAAAGTCAAATGAGGTCAAACATACTGTATTTTTCATTCTAGTACTAATGAAATAAAATGTCTTTAAAATATCTACAATAAAAGAGCATAGAAAAAATTATATTAAAATGTTTCAGTACAAAATATGAGCTTGCTATTTGACTGTGGATGCAATGTGTTTTAAACATTCATTTCTAATCTTAGGTGTTTTGCTTTTAAATTTTCTATACAAACATTTAAAACCACTTTTGAGTATGCAAGAAGAATAAGTAGGAAATAATAACTATTATCAGTAAAATGTAACTTAAAAAACATGGTTAGAGAAGTCTTGTGAAGCTCAATTTACAGAATTTTCAATTGCAAGTTTTATTTTGACAATATAAAATGTATAAGATAATTTATACTTTATTCATTTCGCAATCTGGCATGGAGCCTTTCTCTACACACTATTCTCCAAATAATCACTAGAGAATTTAGTAGAGACATAAAAATAGAAACCCACAATAGTTAAAGGACTTTAGAAACCAGAGTGTTTGTTATTTTATTTGTTAATGGTACTTTCTATAGTCATAAATGCATTGCAATGTCATGAGCAAACAATCATACCATGAGAAATTTAAAATATTTAAATTAGACTCACACACCTATTGTTACACAGACCACAATGCATGCTACCTAATTACAATTGTATTTAAAATCCCGTTAAATGCTTCCTGCATTTATTTTAATAATCACCGCTAAAATTGTCAGAGGGTTTTATAAGAGTATTCAGCACATTTATGATAAAACCTACAACCATAAAATGTGCAATAATAAGTAAATGAATAAAATATCATGTTTTCCTCATTTTAAAAGCATCACCTTTCACCAGGTTCTATTTGTACAGTGTACTTTAATTAATATTAGTTTATTTTGAAAATTATCAATCATAACAAGTCACAAAATTTTCAACTGAACAACAGCTAAAGAGTAAGGACATGAAATAAATGTCAGAAAGTCGAGTTGAAAAGAATATTATCAAAAAAAAATTAAGTCAGGCATATTCAGGTTTGCCCATGATCCCAGAAATCTAGGAGGCTAAATCAGGATAGCAAGTTTGAGACCAACCTGGGCAATTTAGCAACTTTAGCAACAGGCTGCTTAAAAAAGAAATGAAAAATGAAACAACACGAAACAAAACGAAAAGACTGAGAAAGAGACAATAGTTTGAGATTCTTAAGGCATACAATACTGTATATACAAAAGAGTAAGTTGTCCAAGGAAACATGAGAGGCAAAAACAAGTTTCTAAAAAGGTGAATTACAAATGAAGGCAGAAGAAGTGTTCTACAAGAAAAAGAGATAAGCACACTGGTATCTAGATGGCACACAGGGTGAATGCTTCTATGTAAGTCATGCTTTGCTGCAGAGCGATGGTCAAACAAGACATCCACTGATGTCTTTCAATGGCTTTCAGATTTACTAATTAGGTGAAATTTCCTTTAAAACACAAAAATATTTCTTAAGAAAAATAGAAATATTTCCTATTTTTGAGGCATGTCTTATAATGTTCCCAAACATATACAGTATTGTCTTCAACCATTCTTTATATATATATATATATATATATATATATATATATATATATAACCATTCTTTATATATATATATATATATGATTTTGCACGAGCATGTACACTGAAAATTCTAAACAGCTCCTTCTTTCTCTTCAAAAATCATTTCAAGTTCCACATTACCTGTGACAATTATTCGTTTAACAATAAGTAATAAAAACTTTTATTTCAACTACTCCCAACTATGTAGGTTACCTAACTGTTCAAAACAAATTACCACACATTTAGCACTTCAAAGCAACATGTGTTTTGTTTTGTTTTGTTTTGTTTTGTTTTGCTTTGTTTTGTTTTGTTTTGCTTTGTTTTCAGTGCTTCTGTGATTCAGAGATGTTCAGCCACAACTTAGTTGGTTCCTTTGCTCAGGATCTCATAAACTTGTAAGCAGGCTTGGATTGCTCTGTTTTTTCTTGAACTTGTGGTCCTCATCCAAGCTCACATGACTATCAGTAGGAGTGAGAACCACGTTTCTTTTTGCCTCTCTGCTGGTGGCTGTCTTGTCCTGAGGGGCTGTTCAGTCAGCCCTCTCTAAACATGGATGTCATCCTCTTCAAGTCTATGATAACATCTTGCTCCAGCTGGCTAGGATGGAGTTTAAGATAACAGCATATTTCCAGAAAAGACTATGCCATCACTTTTGCCATATTTTGATGACTAGAGTAAGTGACAGGTCTGCCTTCACTCAACAACAATTACACAAAGGTTTGGCTTATGATTGAATAAAATTTGAATGTGTCCAACACAAAAATTCATAGGTTAAATCAGAGGTTCTAGCACCAGAGGGCCTCAGCCTGAGTTAACTACCATCTATTTACTAACGATTAATTATATCTCTGTTTCTTCATCATAGAATGAAATAAATGATAGTATCTTCTCTTAAAATTACATGAAAATTAAGTGACTTAATTTTTTAAGTTAAACAGATTCTGACATATAAAAATTCCATTAAATTGGCAGCAAATAAACAAACAACTGAGCATCTATATAAATTTCTAAAATCCAATATGATTTTATACTTTCTGCACTGCCAGTATAATGACGTATGTGGTAATTTATCTGAGTGATTCATACTTGCATTTTGCAAATGCATGCTATACCATCTACTGTTATAACATGGAAATTCCTGAAGAGCATTTGAATTAGTTACTTTTCTAAATATAAAACTAAAAATAATATTTAGTTATATTCTGTTGCAGAACTACATGCAACAGAAGAGTCAATAAAAATTACTAAGTAATTATGATGAAATTAACGTTCAATAAAAGTAGGGTTGATTTCTGCTAATCATCAGCTCAAAGATGTATTTCTAGTTTTGTTCACAATGATTACTAATGATCAACTTCTCAAGTATTGTTGTATAGTTATGAGCTATATCTCTACCGTTTTAATTACGTGCCATGAATTGACCAAAAATTAAGTAGAAGTACAGATAATTTATACAAATGCCACATACTAGATATTATGGTGAAGACTTACTCTTGAGATATTGATCAGCTCTTGAGATGAAATAAAATCATATTAGAAAGTTAGTCCTTCTAAGCAAACATTCTTAGTAAACTCCTAATGAGTTAAAAGGATTTTAGTTCACAGAATTAGAAAACGTTAGCCTTAAAAGAGATCATGGAAGTCTAGTGAAAAGTGTCTTTTTTCATTAAACCATATTGTACTTGATAAATCACAGATCTGAACTTCAGAGAGATAAGTAGAATTGTCCATGTTGATAGATAGTTATAAAGACAAGAATAGGTCAGGTCTCACAATACAAAAATTGAAGCCTATTGCTTTTTAAGAGGAGTTTCACAAGTTCGTGGGAAAGTTTTCAGTCATAATAATTTGAGGCAATGTTGTTAACATATGTGGACAGGAATTATGTTTGAAAGTCATCCTATAAAAACAGAGAATGATGCTGCATTTTGCAAGACTTTTTCCAAAGAGACATAAAAATTACAAAATCCTTATTACTATAACTAACTTTATTTCATTTCTACAAATCAAAAGTGTTTTCCAAGTTTTTTTCCATACAATGAATGTGCTAAGAGTTCAATGTCACTATATATCAAAGCAATACTTAGCTTATTCAGAAATTGCCCAGTTTTGAACATTTTGAAAACGAGCACTAATGCTATTGAAAAATATCACTAAAAATTGTACTGGCAAATGTGTCACTTTAGTTTTAGTGGTCTTATACATAGTTATTCTACAAATGGGACAAGTGCGTGACTATTTCACATGCTTTTCTAATTTAAACATGCCAATCATTTATAATTTATATTTATTGATATTTAAAATTACGTATCTCAGAGCATATATCTAAGAATTTACTTTTATACTAGTAAAGGTAAAATTACAAAATACTCATTGAAAATGTAGATTTGTTTCTCATGGGAATAAGAGGCACTTGGCCTAGTTAATCCAATAATTAATTCTAAATCACACAGTAGAATGGAATCCTTCGGCTTTTGTAAATGGCAATTTAAGAAGATAAGTCATTTAGTAACTAACATTTAAGTGTTTTCAAAAGGGTACAGATAACAAGGATAAACTTTCCTTAGGGGAAAAATTCCACTTTGTAAAGTCTCAACCATTGTGTTCCACAACAGTGTCTCTGTAAGTGCTAAAATGCTAAGGAAAACACAAAGATATATTAAATCTGGATTACTGAGAATGGTTAAGCAATGGACCACCTGGCTAACTGTATACAGAATCAACTATATATTAATAAGAAAACTAACTTTGGTTGAACATTTGAAATTTTTAAAAAATTCTACTTTAATTTTTTTTTCCTTGTTTCAGGATAAATACATGTTCAATGAACAAAGTTTAGCTCGAACAAGAAATCCTTGAATTCATAAATAAAAAAAGCAAAAATTTATACAATATAAGCCTATCATTAAAAATAATCACTGACAATATTTTGGTATATAATGGCTCTCCTATGAAAAGGCAAAACATATGTCATTGAAACAGTGCCACTTATGAAAATATTATTTGTTAATCTATTACTTAGGTATACTATCATTTATTTAATCTGTTTTCCTTCCCATGGTTGCATAGATTTGTTTATCCCTTGTGATAATAGGAAGCGTGACTATATATATCTAATCATGCAACTTATAGCATACAAGAAAGAAGTTGGACCAAAGATATAGTTATCTTCTGATGAGAACAAATATATGACTTAAAATTCTTTGCCATTCCCTCTCAAAATCTCATGCAAAGCAAAAATGTACACATATACATACCTGTGCATTTAGGGATAGGTGCTAGAATAAGCTGAGTATGCTTTCAAGTATAAAAAGTTCACATAAATTTCAGGAATATGTTGTTCCAACCTAAAAATATAAATGGCTACTGCATAATCTTTCAATTTTTGAAAATTATTTCCAAAGACAAAAATACATGCAAACCAATTTGTATTCCTTTAATAACCTTTCTGAACTCTTAGTAGATTCACTCTCATCTCTGTTTTTCCATTAAGTTCCTCTGTCCCCTTCCTTAAACTCACTCCGCATCATGCAAACATAGATCTCCATAAAATGAAAGTCTGTTAGGGGCCACCTCCTGAAATAATGATTCAAATGAGTATGTAAGTTAGAATAGTTATAGATCCAAATGCCAAAAATATCTTAGATAAAATTAGATAAAATAGAAAAGAAACTATCTCAGTTGCTCACAAGGTAGGAAGGCCTTCAGGTTAAATACATTAATGAAGTGACAAATTTATTTATTTGTAAAAGTTTAGTGAGGTTATTTAACATTTTTAATATTTACTGACTTGATAATAAAATACAAGTAAGCCACTTACTTGGAAAGAAATAGAATTATCATAATTTCCTTTAACTATGAATCCACACCTTGGAGTTTGGAACAGTTCAATTTCCATGAAGCATATGCTATGTATAGTAATGAAGTATTTCTCAACAACACTGGGTGTTGTTGCAAAGAAAAGGAGAAGAGATGTTGAAAAGACAACCAGTGGTTTCCATCTCAAGAAAAATGACTTTACTTCCTAAATCAAAATAGTCTTAACATGTATCTGTTATCTGGGTTAAAAATACTAATAGAACCCCCTTCACCATCAAAAACAGCCTGGATGGTATATTATGTAGTTATCTAGTTATACAATGTATACATAATTTATAACTGCATATTTGGTTATATTGCATCTTTGTTATAATTATCTAATTGCTAAAATCATGGTCTGTGTTTTCTATTTGAAAGTAATCTATCATTAAATTCCGTATTTCAGAAGTTAGCTCATTCAGACTATGCTAGCTTCCCATCATTCCATGCACAGTGTGTAAAAAGTGCATCACAAACCTCTTCACAGTTAAATATATACTGTGTTGTGGGCCACAAGCAGAAGACGAACTGTTCAGTGCTACTATACCACCAAGCGCTGAACAGTGAAAGTCTCAGTTCTGTCATATGTTAATTATATAATGTTGGCAAATTACTTAAACTTTCTGAGCCCCACTTCCCCATCTGAAAACAGAGATAGCAATGGTCTCTATTTCGTAAGTAATCAATTCTTAAGTTGTGAGTATTAAATGAGCTTATGCTTGCAGATCACTTAAAAAGTACCAAGTACTGAATTAATTGCCAGACCTATGTCTACTATATTAATAGCACCGCTACTACTGTTATTAATATTGTTATTGCTATTATTTGGAGCCCAAGAAGCTGTCTGAAAGAGTAAAGAACAATGCCAAAAGGACAACTATTATCCAAAATTGACAATGCAGAGACTATAGTAGAAAGTATCTTGGAAAAGAAAATTAATTATAAAGACAAAGCAGGAATAAGGAGTGGGTAAACAAAAGGTACAGGTCAAAGTAAGGCTAGAAACTGCTCACTCTGAACTACTCTTATGCTACAGGTCCTCTGTTTTGTAGTTTGATCTGTTACTAGAAGCCTAGAATTACTCTTAAGGGAAGGAAGCTTTGTCAGAACCTCAACCTATGTTCTCATTTCATGAAAATTCTTTCAACACATGATTTCCCGAGGGCAATTTCACACCAAAACTGAAATCTCAAAAGAACTAAATGGCTGGAGTCCGTAGTAAACAAGATGCATGTCTAGACGGAGGAATGGACTTTAATGTATACCGTCCAATAAGAGAAAAAAGGTACAAAATACAATTAGAAAGTATAAGCACAATAGTAGACAAACAATAACAATATAAAATTAATAACCTCAATAAATAAATACATTTTCAATCCCTTACATATGTTAAACTACAAGGTAAAAGAAACTTTTATTTCAACTTTATTTTCAAGAGAACATGAAGCATATGCATTCCAATTCAGCCTCAAATGTTATTGAAGACACCCTGAACCCTCAGCCTTAATCCTATGGAGAAAAATATCCACTGATGGTCAAGAAATAATGCAGTTTTTAATTGGTAACAGTAGTTAAAAGGACAAAATAGAGCCAAAGTTTTCCTTAAAATGGCTCATTCATTGTTCATAGGAAATTGCAATGTGCACTTCTATATATCTGACTACAAAATTAGCTAAAATCATTGTGACAAATTATTTCAAAGTTTTGAGAAATGATGGACTATTGGATACAAAGAGATAAGAAAATCATACTTAGTGAATAGAACTAAAATGTAAGCATAAATCATTACTTCAGAAACAAAATAAATGAAATGCATTAGCCACATCTTGAAAAATAACCGCACACATTTAAAAAGTGTTTAAACAAATTGTCATGAATTTAGAAAAGACACAGATAAACTGTAGGAGGAAGTATTTATCTGACAGCTTGTTTACAAGATTGAAAGAAGATACTGCCTTCAATGAGCCAGTTTCAGAATTTTTCTAACAAAACTCTTTATTGAACTTTCCCCTATATTTACTTTTAATTTGACCCAAGCAGTCAAATCATATAAGATAGCTTCATTTCTTTTCATCAAACATATAAAAATATCTCCATGCAAGTGCATCTGTTTTAAAAATGTGTGACTATATGTCACTATGGTATCATATGCTATTGTTATCATACATAAGATGCTGAGGTCTCTATAATTTTTCCCTAGTTCAAACTATTCCAGATGATAATATATGTTTTATGTATTTGTGGATAGATGAACTTACACATACATATATACATAATTATATATAACTATTCTTCACAGAAGTCTAACAATTTTATCCACAAAAAGAAAACCAAAAAATTCACACCATTTTCCAGAAAAAAAAAAAGAGAGAGAGATGGTTCTTATATGAACACAGGATCTTGATAGAATAAAACTCTCAAGATTAGAAGCATCTTTTAATAGCCTAAGGTTTCTTATTATTTTTCAATCTTAAGATTCGAGAGGTCACTTTGGCAAATTCATTTATCTGTGTTGCTTATTAAGTTCTCTAAGACTACTGATCCATGCACTTAACTGTCATAAAAGGAAAAAGGAAAAAAATCATTAGAATATTACAGTCTTAAGTATTTATCCGTGTTGCTCTCTTTCAAAGGACTCATTTGTTTAACACCAAAAATAACATGACGATTGAGAATTATATTTCACAGTTAATTGTACAGGCAGAAATGAATATTTTGGGTCAAATACTAACAGAAATATTCATCTCTTGATATACTGATGATAAAAGGTATTTGGCTTCATTTCTTAGCCTTCTTCGTGGGCTTAAACCTGCCAAATTATTCCATTTGATTTCAGAGAATTCTCATATGGCAATCTATTTTATTTACTTTATCTTCAATAAAATGGTTCAGTGAGCATTAGCAACTCTGAGACACAAGTTTCAATCAGTCTTCAGCTAAAGGCGTCAATCTATATTAGACCTACTGTGCTGTGAGCTGCAGCTAGAAAGTTGGAATGAGGCTGAGCAACTGTGAAAATGTGAGCCAAGCCTAATCAAGCTATAGTGCAGAGAAAGGAACCTCTCCCCAGGCTCCACATGCCTTCTTATACAGTACCAGGTGCCAGGTTCACCACATGAAGAGCTCCTTAATAAGGCTGACAGCTAAAAAGAGGCTTCAGAGTCTTAACCTTATTTTACATGACATCTCCAGTAATAGTCCTCTGTCCTCCAGCACACAATAGTAAAACTTGAACTTCCAATAGATAAAAATGAGTTTTTATATTCATTCCTTGGAGATCATATGAGGGGTGGAGGGGATTAAAAAACATCCAGGCTGAATGGTATCTCCTCTATAGCATTTTCATATAATTACTAATGTAACAGTATCTTCAATGGACCTTTCCTTACAAATTTGTATGACATTTTAAATATAGCTGCTGGATTAGAATTTAACCACAAAACAATCAGTAAGTTTGAGCAACAACTCATTTTGGAAAATGATATCATTATAGACTAATTCCAAGAAATGTGGGCAAGAACTGTTAGATGCCGTGAAAATGTCTCCCAAAGCACAAACTTTGTAATAAGTGATGCTGGTTCATATTTGATATGGGCTGTAAAAGGCAGATTATTGTAATGGTGTTCTTCCCAGCAAATAAGACCATTAAAAAGGTACTTAATGTTCAGTTGAATTGAAAAGCAGGCCAGTTAAAATCCATATTTTGCTATTTTGTATAATGGTATCAAAAATTTTACTAGCAGATAGCTCCAAGCCACAAATCCAAATTATAAATGTAAACTCTATTTCGTGTATGAACAAGTTTCTATTTTATTTGTATTTCTATATAAATGAAATGTGCATATGCCTATAGACTATCATCACATAAATACAAATGAAATTGGAAATGACAGTTTAATGTGTTTTTATAAAAAGAAAAGTTGTTCTATTACTTGATTACACATACTTCTGGATCTTTTTTGAAACCAAATGCAGTTTTCTAGTAATCTCTGCACTTCAAAATATTGTACCCCAAACTACTTCTCTGTAAGTCTATTATTTACAACTTCGCAAAGGACGATGAAGGAGCACAGCAGAAAACTAGTACAATAGACACGGTAAGGCCGCACTGTGTAAAGGTCACAGTGTTTTAACAACTTGTCACAGCTCTTTTTGAAATGAGTATGTACCAGACCAGCACTTGGGCCTACCTGGTCTTGAGTCTGAATGGTTTTTTAATATTTATATGATCAATAGCCAAGACATTAAAAGTGGCTTCTGTATATTAAAAATCACTATTCCAGATGAAATTTAAACATTTCCAATTTTAGTCTCACTTTGTTCACTATCTTGTGTTTGCTCTTCCATTACATTTGTCTGAGAGACCATATATTTGGTGCACTAATGATCTATGTACGCTCTCCAAACAAAATGACAATGCCTTAATTCATGAAAATATTTTAAGCTTGGAAGATTTTATAATATATTAATTACCAAATGTTTTATAACCAAATTTCCCCAAAAGTCAGGAATTTAAAGCAAAACCAGTCAATATCTCATAGTTCAAAGAACCAGTCAGAAACCCAGGAATGGTTTACCTAGATGGTTTAGGCTTAGTTCTAAGTCCTACAACTATGAAGATGAAAATTCTAAATCTAGACCACTGTTACAAATAGAAAAGATATTTTATATCTGCAGAGAATATTTCTTAAGATATTATTATGTACACGGCTGTAGGTAGCACATGGATGAATGCACACACAGCCCATCTCTCCTAATAGCAGTGGAATGAGAAAAATGCTTGTTTAACTGTAACCTCAGACTGGATACAATGTGATAGGCTACTATGAAGGAAAAATCTTTGGCTAGCTAAAAAGGAGTGAAGAAACAAGAACAGTGTAATGGGAGAGAAATAAATTTAAACAAGCTTCAGAAGGAAGGTGACAGGGAAACACGAAGTCATTGACTGACAAATTTATAAGCAAATATAAGGAATATATCAAGGATGCATATGAAATTAATGGGGAGAAAATGTTGGATTTTTTTTTTTCAGCACTGGGGATTGAACT
>RJWT010008726.1:0-25954 GCA_004365215.1 Cuniculus paca | reverse complement strand
AGTTAGAGCGATGGGTGAATAAAAATTAATTAGAAGCTGGAATCTGATTTCAAGATGGGATGTCAAACACATATATCAAGTTGTTAGGTTAGCTGTAAAGCATAACCTGGGATTTATATATTCAGAAGTCATAATAAATCTGTCTGTCATGAAAATCAGATTACCCAGTGTTGCATGCTAATGGCTATAGTCTCGTGGAATTGTGATCTCCTCAACAGTTGCCCACTAGCTCTGCTGTTTTCTGACTTGCTGTCTGCCTTGAGAAACTAGTGGTTCCTGCTCCCCACTTAGCAAAGTACCTGCTTTAATAAATGCTTCTGGGACTTTATAAAGAGATGTTTTCCCCTGGAATATAGCAGTGGCCTCCTAGGGCTCTCTTTGACTGTTTTCTTAGCAATAATCAGCCAGTCCATCAATCATTTTATTCCCTAACCTAATAATTATTTCTGTGATATTTATTGGGTACTTGCTATGTGCCAAGCTATTTACAAAGTGATGGGAACCTAACAAAAGTACTGCCTGCCCTTGTGGAGGGCAGTAATGTGGAAGAAAGATAAGAAACCTTATCAATACTTTATGAGATAGATGTAGTGCAGGATGTCAGGAACCTGGACTTGTGGGCATTTGGAAAGACTTCCTAAGGGTGAGTATGTTCTGAGCTGAGTGGTGGGAGGTAGGCTGTTGCCAGAGATGAGAACTGATAGGTAGTCTTCCTGGCTAAAGAGACAGCCCCCATAAAGGTTAGGAGGTGAAAGAGTAAGGTCATTTGTAGAGTTATGATGGGGATAGGAAGTGTCTTACTTACTTTTCTCATTGCTGAGACAAAATACCACATGCCCAAAGTTAAGATTGAAAAGGTTTATTCAAAATTTGTGGAGGTTTCAGTTCATCATCAGTTGGCTCCAAGGCAGGGTGGCATGGCATACAGGCATCACAGAGGAGAAACAGTTCATGGCAGGCCAAAGGTAGCAGAGCAAGCAAGGATCCTTAGCAGTTTTTTTTTTTTCTGCCCCTTTTATGCTGTATCTAAGCTACTGGGATTAGCTTAGAGGTAATCGAAGCAATCAGTAGACTGATTTAGTAATCATACAATCTTAATTCCAGCATCACACACTCTAGATCCAGCCACCTCTGCAAAAGCCCCACCTACGACTACCTGTGGCTTTGGGGAGACATCTATACATAAGCCATAACAAGTGAGGAGACTGGAGAGTTTTGCAGGGATTTACAAACTAGGTTAAATACTTACAATTTTTCTAAGGAGAGTAGGGAATTATTGAAGGCTTTAAATTAGGATGGTAGCCCTACTTCCACAGGTGCCAAAAGCTGTCACATGATTGCATTTCATCTGAGGTGGTTGTCATGTTTCTTTTTTTTTCTTTTGTTTTTTGGTATCAAGGAACGAACTCAGGACCTCGTGTGTTCTAGGCAGGTGCTTTGCCACTGAGCTAAATCCCCAGCCTGTCATGTTTCTTATCGTGGTCTTGAAGACTGTGCAGAGTGATGCCATCTTACCTTTCTGACTTTAGTTTTCAGTCTGAATCCTCAAGCTCTAGTCATGTTTGAACTCTATGTTGTTCAAATGGTCTGTGGACTTCTGTGCTTCTATACGCTATTCTTATTCCCAACCAGTTGACCTCCATCTCCTGTCACCTTATTTGTCATGTGTCTATACCTTATACATTTTTCCAGGTTCAATTCAGTGCCACTACTGTGGAAGGCTTTCTGTGATTTATACCACAGAAAATTAAACCTGCCATAGGTTTATAATTCCTTAAGTATGGGTGTCTTTGTTTATTCTTCCATTAAGCGAATGATTGTTGGTTCCAGACTATATTCCAGGTGTGTTACAATGATCAACAAGCCAAAGTACCTGACTTCATGGAGTTTACTTTAATAATATAAACATTTACCCTCATTTATATTGCTTGTAAGTGTGCTTATGTGTTTCCTAGATTTGCATTTCAGGTACATAAAGATTGATACTATGGTCCTTCTGTTTGCAGAATAAATTTGTTTTGGATTATTGAATGAAGAATCAAAAGAAACACAATGAATGTTTGAAGAGTGATTTGGCATGATTCTTTGCACTTTGGCATAAAGGTGAAAATATTGATTTTGGAGTTGTATTTTTCCAAGTTCTAATCATACCTCTGCCACTTTGTACCTTGCGACCTAGGATAAATTACTTAACCTCTCTGAGCTGATTTTTTTTGGTTCTGTAGGGTCGACCTTAGGGTGTCACAGAGATTAGAAACAACATTCACAAGTTGCCTGCCACTGCGCTAGGGATATAAACATTAAGTGTCCCATCTTTTATGTATTGTGTATGTTATTTTCCACAAACTTCAGGTATAAAAAACAGGGTGAAAGTTTTATAGTCCATCTGTCTTTAGAAAGATAAAAATTGACAGACTAAAGCATTCATGGTCCATCCAATACCTATCATTTTAGTCTAAAACAGTCCTCCTAAGAGACATGTCATGAGAGGACCTCACTTTTTCATTTGCCTCTGGATCTGCAAGACTTGGCGCAGCCTAGGTTCTTTTAGCAACTGCTTACCAGCCATAGCAAAAACTGTTCTAAAAGTCCATTTTAGCCAAGTGTGGTGGTGCACGCCTGTCATGCCAGCACTCAGGAAGCTGAGTAGGAAGGTGACTGTGAGTTTGAGGTCAACCTGGGCTACAAAGTGAGTTGAACCCCAGCCTGAACCGCATAGTGAAACCCTGTCTCAAAAAAAAATCCAAAAAAAAACAAAAAACAACAAAAAAAAAACCCACAGAGAAAGAAAGCCCATTTTATTTTCTACCAGTACCATCTCTTGGAGCTGCTTATTCTCTGTATGGAATAAATGCTTTGCAAATTAGAAAGCTTAAGGGTCTCCCTTCTGCATGTTTTTAGCATGCCTCCACTGTGGCTGAGAAGGGTTGAGGTAGCAGATTGCCTTTCGGTCTACGTGTGTGGAGAATAGTCAGGGCTTGAATTTCTGATCTTCTACCTGTAGCTGCAAGCCCATAGACAATATGTAGGTAATGGTTCATTTTCTTCCTCTGTAAAGTGATATATGCGTGCTTAAACCAGAGAGCGCTAATGAGGGCCTACACAAAAAGTAATGTGAAGTGCTCAGCACAGCTCCTGTGACATAGCAAGCACTCAATAATACCATAGAAAGTGTTAGTCATAGTAATGTAGTCGGTTGTTAACCATTGGTATTATTTTTATGTATTTATAATTATTCTTATTTCATCAGAGTGTTTGTGTATTTTCTTTTTTTTTTTTTTGTTAAACTTGAAATAGGAAAACTATGTTTCATGGTATTATCGTTTAGGAAATGGTGTTCAAATGTGTATATAGTGTTTTACCTCATAGCCAATGCATATACATTTGTTCCTTACATGTCTCTTTACCTAACTTTCCCTACTTTGTTTAACTTTTCCTCTATATCAAAAGTTCTTTTTGTGTTCTTTGCTGTGAGATTTGGTAAAAATGTAATCTGTGTGTTCTCTTCACATCTTCTGGCTCTCTGAAGAGTTTTATGCTTTTTAGCGTGTTAAGCAAAAGTCTTCTTAACCTCCCATCATCCTGGATTTGTTGGATTCTAATGCTTTTTCTTTAGGTTAGTAGAAAATTATTTCTGACTGGAATTCCCTAGGCTGTGGATACCATGAAATATTTTCTGATCATGTCTGTGTATGTGCATATGTAGATATGTGTTTATTTCTTTCATTAAAAACAAATAACCCTCATAGCATTTCTCAGCCTTTGTAGGAGGGGGGAGAGGGTAGACCAATGGGCAGTGAGTGCTTGTGGTCCCACGCAGGACACATGCGGGACAGGAGTCTGATGCAGCAGTTCCCACTAAGAACATTCAGATGACTTCTGAGACTGAGGGCAGCTTTCTGTTGTGCTCAACTTCTTCCTTGCAAGGAACTTCACCAGGGGCTAAGAGAGTTTTAGTGGAACACTAGAAACTACTTTCATGCTTTCTTGCCTTCATGCCCATGCTTGTTCTTTGCTCAGTTTTTCTTAAAGTACAATGTTTGCTTTTCCCTTTCTTGCCCTGACATCTTTTGTGTGAGACTGAAGCTATCTTGGCTTTTCCCTAAGTCTGATATCCTTTATTATAAAACTTCCAGTTTGATGCTTGTCACAAAAGGGTCACACTGAAATGCCCTTAGAGGTCAGCTGTGAGGATTCTGTTATTGAGCAACAGGAATTAGATAAATTATTTACTTCTATAAAGAATAATAATCTCTTCATTTTTCTGGAAACAGCTCTCTAACCCATCTTTAGTTTTCCCATTTGTGATTAAGACCCATGAACACCAAATATTTGTCTTCAGTTTTTACTTAAGAAAAGTCACTACAAGGCCTCAGAGACTTACAGAGTAGAATGACCGAGGCAAACTACAGAGGAGTCCTCTCTGCACTCCAACAGGAGCAGACTCAACTCAGTCCAGCCAGGCATCAAGGTGGAGAGGGTGCCGCCTTTATAGTCAGAGATTACAGTATTTTCTGCGAGATCTCTCAGTTTACAAACATTCAAAAGACTTTTAAAATGTTAAAATGCTGTCAGAAATTCCTGTATTGGTCCCAGTGAGACAGAGTAATGGCCCCGACTGAGCACACAGGTCACCATGTTCAACCCTTGCCATCATACAGAGGATGCACAGCTCTGTGTCTTCATCTATCCCATACTACTCTAGTTGTAGGGGGAAAAAAAGCAAACAAACCGAGATTACATTTAGAGGTCTTGTTTTCTCAAATCATTCAAATACCCTTATGAAAAGAGAAGACTCCATAGTATTCTTTTCTGAACAGCAATCCTCTAAGGAGTTCCCCAAGATTTATGTGTTCCTTGTTTTTCACTTAGTACCGAAGGCTTAACGGGTTTTGTGTGTTTCTTCTCTTGTTCCATTTGGCATGCACTACTTATGCTTTAAAAAAAATTAAAGTGACATTCAGTGAGAAAAAGTTATTGGAGCCTCAAAATTGGTTAATATCAATTACATTCTCGTGTCTAATAACCCATGCCTGGGAAACACAACTTGTTTGTTATAAATACCCAATGCCAAGTCAAGAATAAACAGCTCTTTGTTTTTGTCGGTATTTACACCATCACTTTAACTACTTTGACCCTATTCAGGGAGGTAATGAAGAGCTGGGTGCCAGTGATGTTGATAAACTGTGGCAATTTCTGCATTGTGTCCTTATAGCTGCCTCTGCTCCAGCCTCCATTATTTAAATTGCTAGTCATTACAGTCATGCTATTAACTGGAAATGCGGCAAGATGACACATAGGAACAGGGCCAGCAGGACACTGTTAGCTGTTCTTATTGAGTGTCACTTTCTGGGGTGGGAAGCAATAGGCATAAAAAGGAAACACACAGAGGCTTGAATACTCGTAAGTTCTTTGCAGTGGTAGGAGGGTGATTTTCAGTTCTGACTTGCTATACTTTTTTGCACTTTGGTCCAAAACCACAGATAATGTTCCAGGCTTTAAAAGTTTAATGTTGTATTGTTTACTAAAGTAGAAAATATTAAAGCACATCACAGGCTGTTTTGTTCTTCCACTTCAGGATCAGATACAAAAAGATATGGAAATAGGAGATTGGGATATGGGATCTGAGTAAAGTAATTGTCCAGTCACTTGACTCTTATAAATATCATTTTTATAAATGTACACATGTTATTACATAGAGCCCCAAAAGGCCAAGGAGCCTGTCAGTCTTCATTGCTTGATTAAGACTCACAGTTAATGTAGTCCTTGCATGTTCAAGTAGCAAATACTTTCTTTTGATCTAACAGCATTGCACTCCATGCATCCTAATCTATCTGGGGAACCTCTTACAAAAACATGGCTTCTGGCCAGTTGTTCAAGACCTACAGGGAGGGAGGGACTGGAGGAGGTCCTTGTTATTCAAGATTTTTTTAGAAGGCCTAGAATTCCTTTTCTGCAGGATGTCATCTATTGCAGCACACTGCTCTCCTTGGAAAACTTTGTCCATCATTTGGGAGCCTTTATATTACAAAGAGAGAAATTGAGGCCTGTGTGTGTGTATTGGAAAGAGGGGAAAAGTTCTATTTACTTCTTTCTTTCTTGTCATTTTCCTTATAAATGTACACATAAAAAACAAGTGTACATTGTGCATTAGGTTATATATGTATATTATATATATATGTCTACACACATGTTATATATTTGTAAATAAATATAATATATATTTGCAGGGATAAAGAAGTGAAGATTTCTATTTATTTGAAATTGCTTTGTGACCTGGTCTTGGCAACTTGGTTTCTGCAGGACCTGTTCAGATGGAAGTAACAGAAATCCAGCTCAACTGACTTAAAACACAAATGTTAAATGTGGATAGAAAAAAGACTATGCAACAATTCAGCGCTAGTGAGAACCAAGGTTCTTTTCATTATGTATTTTTCTTTTGCCTTCTTTCGGCATTACTTTTCTTCACAGACTTGTCCTCTTAAGATTCCAGGCTGGCTGCCATGCTTCCAGACATCCTTAGATCCTTAGGTACATGCAGGCCAGAAACTAGAAAGAATACTTATCCTTCCATGCATTCTTCGTGTGTCGGTTACTTTTTTCTCTCATTACTGAGACAAAATACCTGACGCCCAAAATTAAGGAAGGAAAGGTTTATTTAGCTCACAGTTTGTAGAGGTAGTCCATATTTGCTGGAGTCAAGGCAGGGTGGCACATGACAGAGGGGCAACAGCTCACTGTGGTGGAAAAACAGTAAAAACAATGAGCAAAAAGGGGAGGAGCACAGAGAGCAGACTATTTCTGTCCTTTATATTATATGCAGACTACCCACCCTAGGGTGTGTGTAGCACTCACACATAATCCTAGCACTGGACCATGAATTAATCACAAATTCTAGAAGCCTGCCCCCATGACTGCATGAGGCTTTGTGGGGACATCCAGACTAAAACTGTAACACTTTGTTTTCTTAAATATGAAGAAAATATTGTCTGAAGCCACCCAACAATTCTCTCTCCCAAGTGACTGGCCAGAATTTCAAGCCATTCCCTAAAACAACCCTTTACAAGGGGAAAGAGCTGTGAGGCTTGCCCTCCTCTAAGCAAGCCGACAAGTCGTAAGCCCTTAGGGAAGGGTCCTGCTTCTTGTTCTTGGGTATGGGGTGTGAGCAGTCAAAATCAGAACAAAACCACTAAGTCAGGTCCTATTTGGAAGGAGGGGGAGGGACAAATGAGTATTGTACAGGAACTGAACACTTACTCTTTTAGTTTTCCCAGCAACTCTATACCAGAGATCCAGACCATCTAGAGAGGTGAGTGATCTGAACATAAGTCATAGAGCTAAAAATAGACAGAGTTTAAATCCAAATGATTCAGACTCTAAGGCTTTGGATCTTGGAAGAGACTAAACAAGGAGGAAGATGTCCAACAGCAGAGTGATGGTGTCACTGAAATGCTTAGGGAGAAGAGCAGTGGGTTTATTTAGCCTATATTTTTATTATAAAATAACATAGCCATTGATACAATTTAGAAAATATAGAGCAATATAAGGAATAAAATAAATATTACAGTAATTTCATTATTTAGCCATAACCACTATTAACATTTTGGGATATTTCATTTTTATCTTTATATATGTATATTCCACTTTAATTTTCAAAAATCAATTATTGATCACTTTCTATATAGAACAATATGCCAATATATAAATATATACAAATAGGAATTATAAACATATTGGAAAATATATTGAATTCCCATCCAACAGCATGGACTTTCATGTATTGCTGTTCCACTACTTTTTATATTATGCCTTTTTTCTGTATTTTTCTAGAAATTAATTCTTCACAAATATTTTTAATGACTGCTTAGACATCCATTTTAAAGGTAACAAAATATATCAGATAAGCCCTTATTTTGTTTCCCCTTTCTTCTTATATGAGACACAGTAAGTTAACATCTAAATATGATATTTCTTTGAGCACACTTCCAATATTTCCCTAGAATATATAGTCTTTGAAAGAGTAGGCTAAGGAATGAATACTTTAAAGGTGTGAACATTTGAAGCGTATTGCCAGTTTGCAACCCAGATATGTCATATGGGCTGCCTTTCTGACAACAATGTGTGAGAGCGTTTTGGCTGTTTCTTAATAGCTTTTGGCTAGGAATGTATTTTTTCTTTTCTTTCTCGTTTGCGGTAGCTTTGAAAGTCTTTTGTTAAGGCTGCATATTATGCAGATAAATTATTGCTTTGTCCCATTTGCATTCTCGTAAGGGAATTGCTTAGAGTTCATTATGTTTCTCATATTAATTGTTCAAGGCCAAAGTGGAATCTCACATCTTATAAGGTATTGAGAAAAATCATAACAACTTATGTTGAAATGATGTTTGACTTCGTATCTGTATGAAAATTGAAATAAAAATCTCTATAAGTGCTAGTGCATTGTTGAAATGTTCAGATAACTTATTTGGTTCGTAAATAAATAATTTTAACTTTTATGATAATGGAGAGGAGGAAAGGTAGTATGAGACTTTCTGAATATGCCAATAATTCATTTTCTTGCAGCTGAGATAAACAGCACCATGAATTAAATGATAGAACACTACTTGGCAGGGTGTGTTGTCTTAGGACCGTGCACTTGTTAGGGATGTGTGAATATCGATGCTATCTACCCTGTGTTGCTGAAGAGGAGATGCCTCAAAAGTGGCCCTGGAGAAAGGCAGTTGGCAATTGTTGTGCAGCCCCTGCTGGTATCATAGAGAAGACAAGAGGGTCATGTGCACAATTCCTTTTTTTATTTTCCTGGATAGGGCTGGGGAGATTGTTTTGGTTCACAGTAGTTTACAGAGACAAAGATCAGTTAGAGATATCTGAGATATACAAATTTCCAAACAAGGCTGTCAATCTCAGCAGAGGGTTTTATTGCGTGATTTTCATTGGATTGCCAAATGTTTTCAGTGATCCATATAAAACTGGAGTAGAGGGCACAGTATGTTGAATGATTTCCTCTTCTCGCAACTTCACTTTCTGCTCTGGGCTCATTTTTCTTCTAGTACTCATCCTATTGCTTCGCGCATTGACATGCTAAACCCTCCTTTTAATGCCAAAATTTATTTATTCATTCACATATCAAATATTTATTAGCTAAGTTCTCTGTGTCTAGTACCATGCCAATGAAAATACCTGTTTCCTACCTGGGTTACTTGATCAACTTGTGTAACTACAGGAGTCTGCACTTAGATTTGACCAAAAGATCTGCATTTTTTTTTTTTTTTTTGCGGCACTGGGGATTGAACTCACGACCTTGCGCTTGCCAGGCAGGCACTTATGCCACTGAGCTAAATCCCTGGCCCCAAGATCTGCATTTTGAAGAATACTATTTTCATACTTTTTGTCATTTACCAGAGTTCCTCCTGAACATCTACCACGTGTGAAGCACTATGTTAAATTCTGAGCATACGAAGAGATTAAAGTCATGCATTGATGGTAGGAAGGGATGGCATTGTTGAGTCTGAAGTTGGATAGTGCTCCCCTGCTATCCAGACCGTCTCTTCTTTTTTAGTATTTTAAGTCACTCCCTTAATTTAGTTGGGAAGGAGTTACAATATAGAGAACAGTGATGCATTTTCTCACTATGTTTAGCAACTGTGTATTCTAAAAGACTCAAGAAAACAGAGTAGTCACCTTTAGTAATAGTTCCTAACCATGACTGCACTTAGAATCACCTGGAGAATGTGAGTAAAAAGCAGAAGGTTCATATGCACCAGACTATTTATATCAGAATATTTTGGCTGTGCAACCTAGCAATGCAACTATCAGTTTATTTATCTATTTATTTTCAATTAATTTTATTGGTACATTTTAAATATATATATAATGATCACATTCATCACAGGGAATTTGTATCAGTTTATTTGTTTATTGTTTGTCTGTTTGTTGTTTTTGCCAATATCAGAGACTGATATATCTCCAGCCCTTTTTATCTTTTGAGATAAGCTTTCACTTAGTCTCTAAATTGCCCAGCCTTGGCTGAAATCTGAGACCCTCCTACCCCAGTCTTACAGAGTGCTGGGATTATAGACATGCATCAGTCAGTGTTTTTTTAAAAAAAATTCTGAGCTGATTCTAGTATGTTGCCGAAAGTGAGAAGAAGCAGCCTAGAAAGTGTAGGGACATTGAGATACCCCCTTTCACCTGGTAGAACGACCTTACTCTACTGCATTTTCCAGCAAGCCCACGAGAAGACAGTCCATGGCTAGATAGTTTTAAGAAATTCTATCTTTGGAAACGCACAGCATATACTTGTATTTTCAAGGTCCCAAGGAATCTTACCATAACAAAAAAGAAAAACTTGTTCAATTTTAGTGGAATTTTTTAATGTAGGTTTGGTATGTGATCTCTTACTTTGTCTCACTTTTTCCATCAAGAGTTTCACTGAATACATTCAAGAAATGGCTAGATTGTGTAGGAGCTGGTTATTTACTTTGGGAATGTCTTCATTTTTTTACAGTTTTTTTATTTTTTCTGTTCTTGGAATTGTGTTCTGCTCTTTTTCTCGTTACTTTTTGAGTAAGTGTAGGCCATTGAAGAGGTACAATGACAAGGTTTTGTAGGCTCTTTCAAACAATGTAAAATGAGACTGCACTATGGAAAACTGGTAGCTTTCTTATTTTCTGTAGTGGTGATTTTCAAAGCGTGGTCCTTGAACTGGAAGCAGAATGTACTGGGACAGAAAACAGAATTATTCCCTCTCCCTGCAGTGATGTCTCCAATCAAATCCCCAGAACTTGTGAGTATGTTATTTTACTTGCCAGAAGAACTGTGCGTATGTGATTAAGATTATGTACCATGAAATGAGAATCAGTCTAGATTATCCAAGTAGGCCCAATTTAGTTACATGAACTCTTAAAATTAAAGAACTTGTCTAGAGGCTGCAAACAGAGATTTGATGATAGAAGCAGATGAAATTCAAAGCATGAAAAGAACTCAACTCCTCAGACTTCATGGAAGGGAGGGGTCAACATACCTAGAAATATTGGTGGCCTTTAGAATTTGAGAATGACTTTTAAGCCTAAAAGTCAATAAGGAAATAAGGACTCTAGGATTCTGCCAACAACCTGAATGAACAAGGCAACAAATTTTCCTCTAGAGCCTCCAGAAACGAATGCAGCCTGCCTTTACTTTCATTTTAACCTGTGTTAGTAGTAAGATAATGAATTTGCGTTCTTTTAACCTCTTAGTGCTGGTAATTTGTTTCAGCAGTAATAGAAGACTAATAGACCTGGGAACTTGTTGAAATATAAATTTCAGGGTTCAACTAGACCTAACCAAAAAAAAAAAAAAACCCAAAAAATAACCAAAAAAAATGCAAACAAACAAACCCCCCCAAACAAAACCAAACCAAACCTCTGTAGTCTATTTTAATGGATGCTCCAGGTGATTCTAACATATTAAAGTCTGAGACCTACTGCCATACAATAACAGAATTCCCAGACATTAAGTAGGCACATAACTGTGCAGGACAAAGAATACATTTCTTTCTTTCTTTGCATTTGGGTTCAACCAGGTGCCTAATTTCTGGTTCACCAGTTGTACAGTAAAAGGTTAGCTGAGAGGGCTTGGAAAGATTGGCCTTGACCAACTCCAGGGAGATAACCTTTGAGCTCTTGAAATATCCTGCAGAACAAAAGTGTCCTTTGTTTACCTGAGGCTTTGGGCCTTCCCCCGTAGTTTATTCTGACAAAGTGATTTATGGCAAATGCCTGTTTCTGTTTGCCAGAGGCCCTGTACCATGCCGCACAATTTGACCTCTGGAAGGCCTGGAGACTGGTAGTTAAACTTCATTTCTGTGTGACCAGACATCAAACAAAACAAAGCAAAACAAAACAAAACAAAACAAAACAAAAACTATAGACATCAAGACTTGGGTAAACTTCTCAGGCTAATACTTAATGCATGTTGTCATACATAGTAGTTTGGAAGAATTAAGAACTAAGTGACTGCACTGGTAAAGGACAACTGCAAGCTTGCACCTGCTTTCCTTAGATTTTTCTCTAGGTACCTTTTCCTTTTGTTGATTTTAATCTGTATTCATTGTAATGAACCATTTCCATAAGCATACAACTTTTCATGGTTCTCTGTGTTCTAGTGAATCATCAAATGTAAGCATCATCACAGGGTCTTCTGACACCCAGATGTAAGCAGAAGCTTTCTGAGCAACTTTCTGGACATGTTCATGAAGCAGATGCACCATACCACAATGACCCCATTTAAATTCGATGCAGCTGTGTGCTTCCAGAGTCCTCGAGTTCTACTGAGCCATAGGTCTAATTTTCTGGGTTAGGTTTTACTCTAAAGCTGAAGAAGGCCTCGCACTGTATGCATTGACTTGGTCTGAGAGATGATACCTCCACAGCATTGCTCAACCAATGGGGGCAGGTGCTGGTAAATTGCATCACTCTTTTTCCTATTGGATGGAAGTGGTGAGGTGTGCTCTGCACAGTTCCCAGGATGTTGCCTGGGGCATCAATAATACCATGTTTTATTGGTTGTCCCCTTTTTTCTTTAAATTCTTACCCCTGTTTCCTATCACCTTCCAAGTTAGCTGCCTCAAACTTATGCCTTTGATCTTTATCTCAGGCTCTTCTTTTAGGGCTGCCCAAACTAGGAAAACCCTTAAAGATACAGATTACTAGAGCTTCCTCTTTGCTGCAGACTGAGATGTAGACATTATGGGATATTGGTTGCTTTTGACTATATTAAGAAAAACCTGTTTCTAGGAGGGGGAAGTGGCAAGTTGGAAGGCATCTGAGTCTGTATTGGATTTGCAGACTGCTAACTTCCAAATTTGTTAATTAAGAGGTTAAAAACTTCTCTATTTAACCCACTGTTCATTTGTGGAGAAGAGGGTGTAAAGGGGTGGCTCATGTGTAACTCATCTAATTCACACTACCATATGGAAACTGGTTTATCATTAAGTGGAAATTTTCCTCGACCTTTGTCATCACAGTGATTAAGATTTGATTGTATGAGGGGGTAAACACATTTTTTTTTTTTTGTGGGAAGGGCAGTAGACTAAGCATCAAGCAACTTGGCCTGGGTGTTTACCCCTAAGGTTTATATGTATTAAGTGTTCTTGGATTGAACTTGTTGATCTCAGGATCTCTCTTGATTTTCATATGCCATGATTCTGTGAGTCTAAAGTATTGAAAAGTTCACTTTCAGAAATAAAACAGTCAGATAATTATGAAATGTAAATATAGGGACTATCATATCTAACTTTGCATTTTAAAATTTCCTTACTGATAAAGTGATGGGCATATCTTAACCTGTGTGTGTGTGTGTGTGTGTGTGTGTGTATGTATGTGTGTGTGTTAAAGTGACTCAAAGTAGAACCCGTAAGGCACTGTTAAAAGTTGGTCATTGCACTTTCTGTGAAGACTCAAACTTTCCTTGAATGTTGGGAAGTGTTTACTGACAGTGATTCTTTAGGCTGATAGGAACCTTCATATATTCTTTTCCTTTGCCTGCATGGTATCCAATCAGTCTATATAATGAGACAGGCCAAACGATAGGGAATTATGCCCCTGGACAGTCTCTGCTTTGTCATTTGGCTCTGCATGCAGAAACCACAATTTATGTGATTGGGGAATGATATAAGTTGGCAGTGTAATGAGCCTGGGATTGTTGGATAGCCCAGATATACACTGTGACCTTTGCTGGATGGAAAGTGTCAGACTTGGGCACATGCATATCAGTTATGGATAAAGACTCCCTTTGGGGAGTCACAGGGTCATGAATTTTATCTCTAGGCAGCATATATGCAGTTGCCTGGCAACTGTGAGAGCAGTTTAGTCCTTGTTGTATGATCCTGTGAAGGATTTCATCCATCTTAAAAAGCTAACAGCATAATTTAAATTTTTGAAGCAGAGTGTAGGTGTTCTCAGGTGGCAGAGCCTTATCTCACATCTAGTTACAGACTCTTAACTGCATAAGCTTGATGTTGCAGAAGTTTTTCCTGCATTAGGTTTGCTGCAAACAAAAGGCAGAACTCTGTGGTGAGGTTAAAAGAGAGATTCTTTTTTGGAATATATTCAGTTCCAAGTATTAGAAAGTTGATGTAATATTGTTCTAAAACAAAGATCTTTACTGTTTTTGTATAAGCAACATTGAGATAAGTTATCTCAAGGTTCTGGTAGCTGCTTAGCTAGAATCCAGGCCCCTTCCATGCTTCTTTTTCACTGCTGCTGGGGTGTTGACCTTCATCCTCAGGCTTGCCTCATGCTCATGAAATGGCTACTAGCGCTTTTAGTACCACAGTATCCCAGATAGATATGAGAGAAGGATACAAAATTAGTCTTTTTTTGGTGGACCTCTTTCATTCAGGATAGCAAATCTTCTTTAAAAGTGTTTTAGATGTCTTTTTATTTTTCTTTAGTTAGATCTGGATCACTAGTCAATGACAAAGGACAATTCACAAACTCTCACTGGCTGTTGCCAGTTAAGTTTTAGCAGCTCAAAATGGGGTAGACCTATTCTTCCTGAGCACCTTACTGCCTTCCAACCACATGAGAGAGATCGAGTACTGTACCTTGTTAGCAAGGATGAAGAACCAAAGGGGCTGCCAGAAGGGCATCTCAGTGCTGTTGCATCAACTCCCAAGCTAGTGCTTAGGGATGGAGGTCATTGTTTCAAATACCCTAAAATGTTTTTAAAACATGAAAATTAGAATTTGGAAATAGGAAATATTTTGCAGTAAAATTGTATTTTCCACTTCTGCTGAAAAAAATTCAGTGGTCTGGCAACATTTTAGATGCATTGTGTGTTTCAGCTCAACTTGCTCTGCACCACTGTTCACACACTTGGTCGTCCTCCTTGTATGTTACTGTCTGGCCTCAGTAGACATTTGTGTTTGTGAACCTTGGTCTCTGGATCCTTTTAAAGTTACATTTGGACATTATGAAACAAGAAACTGATAACTAGTGCACCAGCTGCCACATTTTCTTTCAGCCTTCTCATGTTTTGGATTTCTTTTGCTCTTCTGGCATTTGTTTATTTTATGCTTGTGGGACAGAGTATAGTATAGTAGAGTGGTAAAAAGCATGGCTTTTAACATATACAGATGTGGTGAGAGCCCTGCCAATGTCACTCTCTAACATATGGCCTTATTTTCCCATCTTTAGATTCATTAATACTGTAATGGGAATTACTTCATGTGGTTGATTTGAGAATCAGCAGAGTGCTTAGTTCACCTAATACTAATCTGGATGCAGATGGAGATTATGAAGAAGATAATCTCTCTCTGACTCTGTGTTAATAATATCAATGAGTCCTTCGAGATACCATTTTGGAATGTAAAACATAGCATTTTCCGTGAGTGTAGCTGATGAATGGCAGCTACATATATTCTGAGGATCTAGAAGAGGGTTTTTTGACTGACTGTGCTTGAGGGGCAGTAATCACCTGGAATAATTTTTTCTACTCCTTTCAAGATAGAATCAGATCCAACTGGTTCATGCCTCCAGGTGACTTATACACTGGTCAGGAATTCACTTCTGCCCTCAAGATTTGCACATTTCTATTCAGACTGGGGCATGTTTTGCATGTATACTGTCAAAAGTGAAGTGCATATTTTATTTTGGGCCTGGGGACACGAGAGACAATTCTGCACATCCTAGTGACCTCGGAGAGTCATCATTTCCCCACCAAAAAGTCTTTTCATTCCATTTTTATTATTTTGGTCTATGGTCCATATTATCCATCCATCCATAGCTCAGTCTACAGAGAACTGGTGGTCAATGCATAAATGAGTCAAATTAGAAGGCTTGTTGCGTGAGGCAAAACCATGTTGAATTGGGAGTTCACTCTTAAAATTGGTCAAGTAGACTCTAATATAGGAATGAGAACTCCTTATAACCCCACTTTTAATAATTAAATAAAAAATCCTTTGCTTGAGATAGTTACTATGGGCAAAAGTGTATGGAATATGGGTACATGTCTCTTTGTGGATATCAATATAGTAACTTTAGAAGGGCAGTTTGGAACTATCAACTATAGATAGAAACTTTTTGACAGAAATTATTTAAAATACCTAGCAAAATACTCTCTAGACAAATTTTACCATGTTTGTAATGAAATTCATTGCAGCATTGTTATATAGTAGTGAGAAATTAAAAGTAAATTACATACCTACTAACAAAGTAGTTAAATACAGTATTATGTATCTATACATTGATATTGTTCTGTAGCCATTAAAAAATTGCCCCATATATCTGTGAATTGACATGAAAAGACATCAACCATATGGCCAAGCAGTATGTTTTATATAAATGCAGTGGTACCTTGGTTCACAAACATAATTTGTTCCACAATTTTGGAAGAGATGGCCACATTTGTGTTTGTGAGGGAAAGATAGCTGCAGTTGAGTTTATCACCCAATATAGAGTTTGCAAACAAAACCAGAATTTTTCCAAATGCTTTTGTTTGCCAATCAAATTATATACAAACAAAAGCATTTGTGAACCCAGGTATCATTGTGTGTGTAACAGTGTATGTCTGTGTTCAAAAACAAATATATGCATAATTGTTAACACTGGCTTCCTTGGGTAGTAGTGAAACTGTAAGAATATGAAGGTAGGGGATTTGGATGGAAGGGAAGGAGGCAAATTCAATCCTTAATTTACAAACTTTTAATCCCATGCTTTGCCAACCCATGCCTATAACTAGTATTTTACATTTGTGAACTTGCAGTGGAAACATAGCTAGGGAGTTGTAATGTTTCCTCTGAGTAACAGTGTTCTGTGTGCTTAAGAGAGGAAGTTTGAGAAACATGCTTCTGAGACTCCAATCCTGGCTGCCTGGTTGTCTAGAAAGTACGTGAACTTCTCTAGGCCTTGATTATTTCAGCTGTAAAAGAGGATAATGATACCTCCTGTCTTACTTTTCTCATTGCTGAGACAAAATACCTGACACCCAAAGTTAAAGATTTATTTTGCTTCACAGTTTGTAAAAGTTTCAGTTCATAATTGGCTGGCTCCAAGGCAGGGTGGTGTGGCAGAAAGGTATCACAGAGGAGAAACAGCTCATGGCAGGCAGAAGTCAGGAAGGAGGCAAAGTATTGAAGAAGCAGCAAGCAACAGATGATAAGCAGCAGCCCTCTTTCTGTCCTTTGTAACTTATCCAGGCTGCCCCACCGTTAGAGGTGGCAGGTGGCACTCACACCTAGTGTGTGATATCTCCTAATATCTCATTGTGAATCAATTTCAGCATCACATCCTTGATGCCAGCAGCACACACCCTGCATTTAGCCACCTGTGAGAAACTCCACCTATGACTGCGTGAGGTTTTGTAGGGATGTCTAGATACAAGCCGTAGCACCTGTGTTGCAAGCAAAGATTGCACAAATAATTATATGTGCACCATCTTGAAAAACCTTAGCTGTTATTGTTAATATTAGGACAAGTTTATCAAAAATGCAGAAATAACTAAGATGAATTAAAAGATTTTCCTAGGCATCAGTAGTGTAGGGATTTATGCTATGCAATGAAGTTCCTTTGATAAGACTTAACATATATGTACTTTTAAAAATTGAAAATATGAGAGGAGAAAAGTGATAAGGTTGGGAAACACAGAGACCCTTACCTGAAACCAAGGTTCAAAGTCATTGGCCATGAACCAAGCATGTATCATAACAGGAACATAAAACAAACTAGCTGAAACTTGTAGATCCTGAGAATCAAAAAAAAAAAAAAAAAAAAGAAAGAGAGAAAAGGGCAGGTAGCCGATGTTCAATAGCTTCCTGAATGTTTCATAAACTTTAGTCATTTCATTCTTCTTCCCAGCTATTCTACAAATTCTTCACCTTATCTCCTATCTTCCAGCATCAAGGCTCTTTATTTGATCCAGATTTTATCTCTTTATGGGACAACTGATGTGACAATAATGTGTAGCTCACTGAAGAGTTGGAACATCCTGCAGAATACTGAACGGTCACTTGGAAATGGAAGAGATATTTAAAGATGAAAAGTATAAAAAGAAGATACTATGTATGAATTGGCAGGGGTGAGGCAAAAACATGCATTTGGAGAGGAATGCTGAGAATACCAGAAAAACTTGACCCCTAGTCCATACAAAACCTTAATTGAGCCAAGGAAGTGAGTTGTAGAGTCCTGCTCTGTTGTTGTTTTGATGAAAGCCAGCCAGGCTGCAAGAACAGTGACTAATTCACACTGACAGTATTCCATCTGGAGCTTAATCTGTCCCCATACATCTGTGACAGTGGTATATATTTCAGAACAGGTTTGTATAATTCTGAAGGCCAACCATCAAGCAAGAAGCCTGAGTTGTAGTCATTAGTTACACATCTGGGCCACAGGGCAGTTTCAGAGTATCATCTTAGCACTTCCTTTGCTTGCAGCTGGAGGGAATATGATGGCTTATAAAATGGTTCCTAATAAAGAGTATACACACAGATGACAGGGGGAGGCTGCAGCAGCAAGTTACTGCTAGAAAACAGCACCAGCTGAAGGGAGCTTTTGCTACTGCTGTTTCTCTCAGTTCTCAGAGGCCTGTCCTGATTGGCTGTCCTCACTATGGTTCATTAGGGTGCTGGGTAGCAGCCTGTCTAGCTGTACTAAGGACAGAACTGCATGGTTGTTTCTTGCCCTCAGAGTCTTTATGGCTAGTGTCTCCATGCCTCAACCACAGTTATCTGTTGTATTTGAAGCAGATTTAGGGGACCTGAAGATTTCTTGAAATATTTAAGATCTGTATTTCCTCTTCAAGGAGAACATGTGACTGTTTACAAATGAAAATGTTTCTCCAATAGGATAGTTTGAAAAAAGATAAACTATGACCAAGATTCTCTTAAAACAAAAAACTAGGAGTAGCTGTAACTAGGTATCCAAAATTAACTGTTTTTTCCTTCAATTCTGGGGAATTCAGTTTGTTTCAGGAATTTCTGGTGAAAGAAAGAAAGAAAGAAAGAAAGAAAGAAAGAAAGAAAGAAAGAAAGAACCCATATTGAATAAAATGACTTTTGTTGCTGACAAAAGCAAAGCATCCTCTTTTTTTTGGCATTAAATTCACGTGTGAAATAATTTAGGACACTATGTAGAATTTTGAACAGTATTTTCAAATTATTTCTGTTTGGTCCTCTGATGTAAGAGACAAAAGGAGAGAAAACAGAGAAAGAAAAGAAAAGAAAAGAGGCCTTTATTGAGGGCACGGGAAGGCTGCTGAAGAGATGCAAGCACCCTCTGAGGGGAAGAAAGAAACACTTTTATTTGGAATTGACAGGGGTGGAGTTAAAGGGGCCTGCCGGATGATATATTGACAGTTGATTTGAGGAGTGTTAGTGTGTGCAAGAAGTGGGAGGTTTGACTTTTGGGTTCAGGAGAATGTGAAAGTCAGTGCTGAAGGCAGGCGCTGATCAATGCCATGTTGACTGCACATGGGAAAAACCCATCAATTTCATTCATGAAAGTTGTAGGGCTGGGAATTTAGCTCAGTGGCCTAAGCACCTGCCTGACAAGCACAAGGTTGCGAGTTCTATCCCTGGTGCTGCAAAAAAAAAAAAATGTTGTAACACTGTACAAATGGATAAGTTTTAAAAAATTGACTATATTATATAACAGCCTAATAATAAATTGTAATTTAGGGAGATGCTTAGTAAGGGAATGAAACTGTACGGTTTTCTAGGGCTAGAAGCTGGAGAGCCTCTAAGAATAAACAACTATGTGACCAGCAGCTTCCAGAGTGTCTCTTTGCTAGACTCCAGAAGTTCACATGCCTACAGAAATCATACAGAAATTGTGGTGATTAAGAAGGTAGAGTCTGGACCCAGACTGCTGGGCCCAAATCCTGACTGTATCATGTATGAATTGTATGTCCAAGAGCAAGTCCTTCTACTTCTCTGCACCTTGCTCATTAATCTGTGAAACAGGGCAAATAATGACACCACTTCTGTCTGATAGCTGGATTATTGTCTGTCTGCACATCCATGCATGTGGGGAGTGAGAGTAATGTTATTTTAAGGATAATCTCGAGTATACTTCATGTGTCTATATGATAAATCATCAGAGAGCATCAGGGAATATGTTAAATATAGAGAAATTTTTCCAGAACTGTAGAGTTGAGTGAAATGATCTGTGGAAATTTATGCTTAAATAATCTAGACCTACAACATCTTAAAAATTGTGTTCTCATTTGTGGGGTACACACTGCATGCCTGGTAGCGTTCTAAATGCTCTGTGAGGATTATCTCCTTGAATACCTTTTAATATAGGTGTAGTACAGTTAGAACCAAAGGAGCTAAGTGAGTTACTCCCTTCCCTTCATTTCAGCTATAAATATAAGAACGCCCAAATGATTATCTATGTTTAAGTTTAGGAGATCGTGATGCCTGAGGAGGCAGATCCTCAATACCAATGAGGGATGGAATTGGAGGCACCTGGAATCAGAGGTATCTGGCCCTTTCAGTACTGGAAGCCTGAGTTATCTGGGGGTTCCTTTTTCTCCTTATTTTTCCTTTTGTCCTTCTGCCTGTTCCTGCCTGTTCCTGCCTTCCTGTGTTTTTTAATAAACGTAGCTACTTACTATATACTGTGAGGTGTACATTTTGCAATTCTTTTGTACACAAGAATCTGGACTATTTTAGGCCCATTCAACTGTAACATGTATTTTACTTTATTTTCTGTGATATTTTAGAACTTTCTTAGGTCTCAGAGATGGTCACTATTGGAGATGATTCCTGAACTCCCAGCAGTTGGATTCTAGTTTCCCACTCTCTTAGTTATGTTTATAAGGTTCTAGGGCCCAAAGAGCCTTCCACATCAGTTGCTTGAGTTTCAGAGAGTTGTCTTGATGATTCTTCATTTTTCCCAGCATAGCCTAGTGTTGTGAGCCAAACCTTTTCGTGCAGGAGAAATATGTTTAGCTGGGTTTATTTTGTGTTTTAAAGATACTTGACTCTTTGTCTGGCTCTATGTTTAATCTATCATCAGAATACAAAGAACCTTCCATTACAGTGTCTTCACTTGCTCTCTTCCCCCATGTACTTTTTCTCTGTTGAGTACTCCAATATGGTGAATGTTCTAAAAGAGGCTTAACCTGTATGTTACATAAATTATGGCCTTTGTGTTCCTAGGTACACAGAGAGAAAAGTTGCAGTCATTAGGAATATCTGATTTGTAGTGGTTTCTCCTACTACAGATATTCATCCGCTTCTTTATTTTTTCTGTGCTTGCTACGTGGTTCATTGGAAATCACCAAGAGCTGTTTATTACCTGGTGGTGGTTTTGGAAGGCAAAGATGGTTTACTACTTTACTTTGAGTAACATATGGATGCCCTATAAAGGAAAAAATTCAAATGAACTCCCAATGTTGACTTAATTTTTTTTATTATTGGGTTACTGAAACATGTACAAATATAAAAACTAGGTATAAGCTTCTAGGTATATAATACTCAGAAAAATGGGAAATGAGAATGCATTTACAAATTAAATTCAGTCAAAATGACAAAACCAAATTCAAACTAGCAACATTAATTTAACATGATGGATGATGTTATTGTGTTCAAACAGAATCATCTCTGGAAATAGCAATATGAGATATCCATTATGACAGAGATTGCATATAGCTTGCATGCCTATATTCACTCAGGCAGTATTATGACTCAATTTCCCTAACATTTTCAGTTGCTGCTACTGGAGCAGTTAATCTGTACATCACTCCTATTCTGAGGATTTTGGGCATGAAAATGTTATTTAAATATTAAATCTGTTCCTTTTATCTTTGGGTTATCTTCGTGATAAGACGTTCTCACTGCAATTACAAGTCCAATATAAACCCACACCCAGGTGCTGGTGCCTTTAGGTGCCATGTTGCTGCTGCAGAATATATCTAGAACACTTTTAATGAATGTTATCTAAATAACAAAAGTAAAAGGCCTTATCAGGAACATTCACCAAGAACACATCTAAAGACAATGAAACAGAAATGGGTCAGTACGCCCTCTTCTGTGTACAAGATTTCTCTGTTCCCCTTGCCGGGAGTGCTTTTGCAATGAAGTATTGCATGTCTCACACCCTGTCTTTATTCAGATCATTGTTTGGAGTCATTGCTGTGAGAAAGCCTCCTCTCATTTCCCTGCTGAGGGTTGCCTTCCCATCAGCTTGGCTCCTTATTCTGCCATGTTTTTCTTCAAAGCATCTATCACTACCTGGCATCATTGCTTGCTTACTTTTTTTTTTTTTTTAATCTCTACTGTTAAAAGGTAAGCTCTATTGACACTGGATTTAGATTTACTTACTTTTGAAATTCCAATACCTAACATAGTAACTAGCTGATAAAGATCTCTTGAAGTAAGGAATAAATGTCTTTTTTCTCCAACATCCCTAATCCTAGTCTCCACCTAGATAAGACTCATTTTAAAACCTCCCCCATTTAAGCCTGTATCTCCTCTGTCTCTGCTTGCAACATCTATAGTCTTCATTGGTACCTTTATTTACTCACAGGTACCTCTTGATACATATATATATATATATAATTTATTCTATATATATAATTTATTCTGTATGTATAATTTGTTTATTCATCTATGTTTTGTATCTGTGTTTGATTTACCTCCACAATTCCCCAATATCTGGCATGAATGGAAAAATATAATCATGCATAGGAATCACCCTGAAACTGTACAGTACTTAGTTCTAAATATCATTTGCTTCTGTTCCACACTGTTCTGTGGAGTGGTTGGTGTGTGTTAGGAGCTTGATGAATGAATGGACAGTGGGCAGTGTAAAACACAGTAAGCTTTGGAGACTGCATTTTCTGTAGCCAACCTGATACTAATACTTCAGTAGAAGAAACTGATTTTAGTTCAGCTGAACTTTTCTGATCTCTCCGATATGTGCAAGATCATAGTTAGATGTTGTAGTGGCCTTTAAATTCAGAAACTGGTGGAAAAGACAGATGGAGGGAGCGAGACAGACTGAAATAATATGTGTTTGTTTAGTCATTCTTTCATTCATTTATTCTTTCTTCAGATTCGGAGTAGTGTGTGCTTCCTACTAGATTCAGGAAGAAACTGAGATGGGCCTTGTCAGTAGCCTAGTCTTAGTGGAAAACAGACAGAAATGATACTAATTGTAGCTGGGCTTAGTACAACAGAATAAAAGAATGCAGGGCTGTGAAAATGTTGTATAAAGTTCCCTAATCTGAGGCAAGGAAGATCCTCCCTGAGGCAAGATACTGAACTCCAAGAATATGTGATCTTAACCAGGGGAGCGCCAGGGGAATAGTATACGCAAGGAGACCTGCAGCATACTATGGTAAAATAGAGGAGCCCCAAAGTGCCCTAAGAGAATGGGGCTCCAGAGAGCAGTTCTGTCTGTAGGTCTGCAAAGTTTCATGGAGTGTTTTGGCTGGGCCTTGAGGGATGACAGGTCTCTGACAAGTCTGTGGAATTGGAGAGGATATTGTTGCTCACCAGGAGACCAGCCTTCTCACGGGCACAGAGGGGACAAGTAGATCCACCTTGGGAATGGTGCAGGGAAGGGAATGGCTAAAGTGCCAGGTTTGTAAGGAATCTGCCCACAGAATAATCATAATGATGAAATACCAAAATATCTGAGGAATGTGAGTCACACATTCAGAACATTCGTAGGTTGAAAATGAAAGCTTGTAATGTTTAAAAGGTTAATAGTGTATAAAGAATCAACTAAGATAATTCTTAGCTGATGTTACTATTAACATTCCATCAATTAAAGATCTTTATCATTAGCACTGTATGTCAGCCTTTTTAAACAACTTATCACATGGAATCACAGATACCTTTTTCAGGAAAAAAAAATGAAGATGATTTGTTAGAAAAACATTACAAATTACATTGAGTTGACATCACTCAATTACAGCTACGTTGCTGAATTACACCCGTTCAACCGAGAGCAGGGAGACTTTATTAGCGCAGCCTCCATGAGAGCTGATGGGAAATACAGTTGCAAAGTTCTTTGAATCCATTGAATATTCTGCGGAATGTGCTTTTCCTTTTAGGGCTGCTGTTGGGCCTTCACGAGGTGAGCTGTGAGGACTTTATTACTCCTGGTGTTTGGGAAAACTACATCAATATTGTTTATCACACAAGTGGTGACATCAGCAACTAGCTGTGCAGAGAGAGCGTCTTCGGACATTTGTTTTCCAGCCTGCAATTGGCTAGTCTCAAGCAGAGAGGCACTGCAGAGCCACTCCTTTCCCAGGGCTTGCTTACCTGTGGTTTAGTTTTCATTACCCAGTCATTATGTTCATTGTCCATAGCCACCCTCGCTTATTGAGTTGGGACCTGTGCCAGTTTCTAATTGTTTCCTTCAAATTAGGTTAGGTCTGGATGCTGACTCTTGTCTAGTAGTTTCTCCCCTTCATATTGTGCCCACCTTGCCCTCCTCCCTCATTGCTTTCATGAGTAGTCAGAGAAGTTGTGGGTTTGAACCATCAAGTCATACCAAGTCCACATGAGCTGTACCTTAAAAAAAGTAACTTGAATTTAGAGCATATTTTTAAAAATCCAAAAAGCATCAATTTCTTTCCCCGTCCCTTTTCCCCTCCTAGGACATATTTTTTTGTGTGTGTACGGTGAGTGTCACTTTTGTTATTTAACTGAGAACTTCTCAAGAGGCATGGCAGCTTGAAGAATTCCATGTGTCATCTTATATTTGAAATCTCTTAAGTACTTATTTTTCAGATTCCCAACAGCTACTCACCTTTCAGGATGGATTTATAAGAGTCTCTCCCTGCTTAGGGTGGGATGGGGGAGGTAGAGAGGAGGGAACAGGTACTTCTCGTTCTCTTTGCCTTTCTTCATGATGATTCAGTGGAATGTATTTCATAGTTTCACATTTTTCTTTTAACATTTATCAGAATAGCATAGCAGTTGTATAAAGCTACACAACATTTCAAATTTCTGTTGTTGTTTACTTTGGAACCCAAATTTGGTATCTGTTATTTTGAGTATAAAGAAAAAGTTAATAGCCACATATTTCAAAAAATAATACATTGCCTAGCATCTAGAAGAATGATCAGCCTCTCAATAGACAGAGAAACCTTGGACTCTTTTTATAGATAGTAAGTAGTGTTCATTTTTTTGTACAGATCTAACAAAATAGTGTAGCATAGCACTACTGAGGGTGGTATCCTTGCCCTGGTGTCATTGTGCGACAAATTAAGCCAAGAATTGGCAGTAAGGATTTAGGAAGTCAGTTATAATTTAACATAGTACACTTGTTGGTTGAATTTAATATCAAATTTAGACTCTTACTTTGAATGCCTGTATTTTTAACTCATTTTTCCAGTATTTGTTTCCATTGGATTCTGTAAACTTACCTAGCTGTAGTAGGTTGAAATATAAAAGCAGAACAACCTGATCCTTTTTCATAGGTCATTTGTGAAACACTGGTGTGTTTAGGTTGAAGACAGAAGCCCAAATGTTAGTCTTTCATAGTCTTGGGTATTAATCTAGGATGTGCTATTTTTTAACTGTTTGACTTGGGCCAAATACCAAGTATGTCTAATTTCCCACTCTTTCTCCTGAAAATGTAAGGTGGTACTTATATTGCAGGATATGGCTGAGATAAATTATAGGGATATTATAACTTAAGCTGTAGGACTACCACATCAGAGTTCAGCCAACTTTTAGCAGCCCTGGAAAAGAATTTGAATGTGATATTTGGTGCATAATAAAACTTTAAGCAGAATTTCTATATATGCCTTATATCCTGCCTGAGGGACATTAGGAAACAAAATATAGTGATAGTCTCATTTGAGTTATAATTTTATAAAACTCTCAGGATATAAATTTGAAGGAAAACTATATTAGGCTCCAATAAAAGTCATTTCTCAAAAACTATAATTTTCTCAATCTTACATCTCTTTTGATGCTCTATAGAAATTGCGGGAACATGTGTGTAGA
>RJWT010008725.1:0-25941 GCA_004365215.1 Cuniculus paca | reverse complement strand
GATAAAAGAAATTTGATTGTGGTTTTTAGAGTTGCCTTTACTCGATGCACAATTGTCGCAAAGCTACCTACGTAACTAGTCAGCCAAATTTTGTTAAAAAGATCATTTCTGACTTTGAATTTTCATTAAAGTTGGTAAAGCATATTTTCCTTCACCTAAACATTACTTTGCAATCTTTATGCCCATGAGAATTTGGATCTGAATTTTATTTTCATGGGTTTAAGGTAAACAGGTAGATATTTATTTCTTCTGTATTTTGTCATTAAAAGATATCGATTCCTTAAACCTCCTTAAACATAACCTAAGGAGTTAAATTTGGTCTCAGAAGGGAACAAGGAGGGGGAAAATAGGAAACATAAAAGGTGGGAGGGGAGCGAGCAAGACAAAAGAACGCTCAGAACCTACTCATCGAGCAGTTTCCAGCGGTCCTCTCGCATTTGTGCACACAGAGGGACTCTCCCCCGAGGGTTGTCTGTTCGTGGGTATTCGTGTAGAGTACAGCCTTGCAAGAAAAGCATACCTTCCTTTAGAGCATGGATCGGTTGTTTGCTCCCTAGTATAATGTTCCCTCTGGAGCCAAGGTTGGAGGGTTACTTGCACTCCTCTTATAATTGGCTGGGGTTTCCTGTGCTCGAAGCCCCTAAGCAGGTTGCAGACCCACTGCGGGTTCGCACTTTACCATGGCAGCCACACGATGAGGCTTGAGGGCATGCGACTGGCTTGCACACGGTGCGAGCTGCCTGAAGGCTGTGAATAACCCAGTGCTTTTTCTCTGACCCAGAAGGCTCATGCCTTTGTCCAGTATCCTCAAAACCACGGCAAACTAACTCGACAGCTGTTGGCAGTGAGACTAGGATGCTGACAGTCATAGCCGGAAAAGGAAAAGCAGTCCTAAGGACTGAGCTTGGATTGGTGAGAGGACATGTCAGGACCTGGTGGTGCATATCCAGGGATGGTAGGCAAAGGCAGATGAGGAGTATGGATCTTCACTGTCCTGTGTGCTAATGAATGTTTAGAGTCTGAGTGGCAAGAGAGAAGATAAAATACCACCTAAATGGTGTGTTAGTTGTTTCTCATTCTCTGCTGAGAAGGAAAAAGGAACAAGGAATCCGAAAAGCTGATAAAGGCCATTTATTATTAGTAGCCCAAAATTATTGGAGCAACATTTTGGTTGAGCCATGAGCAATGACTGGACTGCTAAAAGTGCACAGCAAATGTGATCTGCTTATTGTTGCAGAGCTCTCCATCCCTATGTCTCCCAGGCTCGTCCCTCCATCCTTAGACCCTCACCCCATCTGCCTCAAAGAAAAAGGTAACTGGCACTAAGGTCAAGGACTTTCTGTTCCCAAGAGGGAATGAGAACTACATACACATTTCCACATTTGCTGGAGAACTGAAGGGAGGGGAAGGGCTCACATTCAATGCTTGGTTGGACAGACATCCAAGTCATCCATTTTACCCGGTTCTGGGGGTGGGGTAAGTGCTAGAATCAATGTCTGTGACTTGGTCAGGGTTTACAGATTATGATGCTCACTGACTAGTCTTCTGAAATGTCATCCCATCCTGATTTTACTTCAACTCTCCAAGTACCCCCTCAATTCCCTTCAATTGTTCCATCTCTTCTGACCACTCATTAAATTAGAAATTCTTAAGAAAAAGAGGAGAGAGTGCAGGAAAGGGGGTAGTAGTGAGCCTTTAGGGGAAATATCTAAATTCATAATGCAAGGGAGGCTGAGATTTTTATATTGTTGAAAGGAGATGGGTTAAAATGAATGACATTGGTTTAAGTGCTGCGTCTTACAGGGTTTCACCATTGGTCGGCTGTTCCTTCTACATTTTTAGATGTATGGTTTTAGCCACATGCTAGAGGCTCTCTGTATACTTGTGGTTCCCAAGTCTGTATCTCCCAGTCTAACTCATCTGTCTTCACATTGCAGACCAACTTTTCCAGATGTTTGTGGACTTGCTTATCCCACAGGCACTTCAACCTCATGCATTTTTTGAAAAGACTGAAATGATCACTATGTCCCTAAATATCCTTGTTTCCCATCACCACTAAAATGATCAGCATCCTCAAATCTCCCCAGACAAGAAACTCACTCTGGGGTCCCTCTATTTTTAACCAAATTCTTTCAGTCTTACTTCAGACATATTCCAAAATCTGACCACCCTTCTCCATTTCTAGCCACCAATTCCACTTGAGCTCTTATGATTTATGTCCTAGATTAATGCCACATTGTCCTATTTGGTCTCCCTCCCAAAAATGTCTCCCACAATCCATCTTCTTAAGTTCCTATCATGATTATTTTCTTACCAAACACATATAATTATACCTTTTCTTCTTTAATGATTCCTCTTCATTTCTCACTAGCTGTCTCATAAAGTCAAGCTCTTTTGCCTGGTTACAGTGCCCTTTATGATGTAACCCCAATATACTGTTCCAATTTCATTTCCTTCCCCTTCCTGCCACAGTCCCAAGCTCCAACCCACAATGAACTTCTCACATATCTTTTCAAAACTCTGTGTTTTTGCACATTTTGTTCTCATTGCCTGAAATGCCCTTTCTTCCTCTTCTATATATAGCAAAACCTCACTCTGTCTTCAAGACTCTCCAAATTTCAATCCTCTATCAGACCATCCCATGCTATCCTAGGGTCTCCTGCTGCACTTGTTTCTATGTATTCATTTGTTTTTGTGTCTGTCTCTTCCACTAGACTGAATTCCTTAGGAGTGGAGAGCTTAGGTGTTACATTTTTATTACCTGCATGCCTAAGCACAATGTTTTGAATATGGCAGAATAAATTCTCACCGGTTTAATAATTCAATTTCTTATGCCAAGTCAAGACTCAACACCTTAGCATGAAATCAATTCTCGAGCAACTTAATCTTGATGTTTTATATATTTTATATACCCTACAGTGCATACATTTCAACCTTTGAGTCCTTTGTTCCTTCACTACTTTCATTTTGGTTATTGAAATACACGTAATGCACTACCACAAGGGAAGAAAAGTGGTTTAAACTTTGTTTCTTATTTAAAATGTATAAGGAGCTGGAGATTTAGCTCAATGGCATAAGTGCCTGCCTGGCAAGCATGAGGTCATGAGTTCGATCCCGGTACCAAAAAAAAAAAAAAAAAGTATGAAAATGAGTAAGGGAGAATATTGAAACTATTAGCTAAATTAAGGATGAAAGTACACCCACAAACTGTCCTTGCATTCCTCAGGGTCATGAAAATTCAAGATTGTGACCATTTGACTAACTATGAACGGGACTACTAACCACATCACCCTTTGTAATAGCAGGAAGCCATTAATAAAACAAAGGTGTTTGTTGTTTGTTTTGCAATTCTAAGGGTTGAACCCAGAGCCTAAGCAAGTACTCTACCACTGAGCTACTCGTGCAATTAAAAAAAGAATTTTAATTTCAAGATCCCAAGAAATTATTCTAGTGGGTAAAATTACATTCTGTTTAAAATGTGGGTTTCAGTAGTTTGAGGCATAGCATTTCATAGCCCATTCATTTTATCTGGTCCTTTTATCAAACTGACTTCCTGTGCTAGTTCAGAAACAATTCATGCAAAGGGAAGAGAAAGAGCAATGAAAGGTTTTTGTCACTCTTGTTTTTACCTTTTATTTCAATTTATTCTAAGTGATACATAAAAACATAGAAATTGTACATATTTATGGGCTATCATGTGATTTTGGGTCCATGCATGTATTCTGTACTGTTCAAATCAGTGCAAACATATTGACCTAGCTCCTCAGATATTTATCATCTCTTTATGGTAAAATCATTTAAAATCCTTTCTTCTCGCTTTTTGAACTCTACAGGGGTGTTATCTGTAGTCACTGTCCTGTGCAAAGCACCCCAGAGCTTTCTACTCCTCTCTAACTGTAGTTCAGTTTCCCTTGTTTGACCTCGCCTCTTTTCCTGCCCACCTCCCAGCCTCTGCTAACCACCTCTCTACCACCAGCCGCTATGGAGAGGAACCATTTTAGAGTCAACACGTAAGTGAAGTCATGTAGCACTTGTATGCCTGTGCCTGGATTATTTCACTTAACATGACTTTCAGTTCTATCCATGTTGTTGCAAATGACAAGAAACAATATATTTTTGTAGTTAATGTGACATGCTGTATAGCCACAGATTAGTGAAATTAGAGGAAATCTGAGTTTTTGACTCAGTTACTTAGGTACTGTAGTCAATTACAAGTTCCCTCTTGGGGAGGGGATTGCTTTTATTCATCCCTGCTTCTCTCCAAGGAAAACATTCTAAACACAGTTTTGTTGAATTACATGAAGGAAATGTTTTAGTCTCACTTTTGTAAAATTCCAGGTGAGATTCTAATAAACCATACTCACCTAGTACCCAATATAATAAAATAGAACACATGTGCACTGAAAAGAATAAAAATGTTTACTTTTATCCTTGTGTAATATTTAACAAAAATAAAAAAATACTTCCAGTCCTGGGTCAAAGAAACATGCAAAGCAATTGCTGATTCAGTCATTGGGGATGAAAATGGTTTATTTCTGTCAACTAAAAGAGATAATATATAAAACAGACACTAGAGAAAAGTGAAATATTTTTTGTTTCACAGAAACAGCTCTGTGATTGCAAAGAATGATATGCCCAGCAAAGCAAAAATATGTTTGTTTATTCACAAAGCACTTTCAAGTCTGAGATGGAGGGAATACTAAACCAAAAATTAACTTGGAAAATATCTCCTGCAGTCTCAGTATCTTTAAATTTTTGAATTTAACAATGTGGAAAATAAGCAGCACTTTTATAATGCCGGCAAGGAAATCAGGTTAGGTCTTTATGTTTTCAAGCCCATCGTGAGCTCTGCTGGAACCTCCCCGACTTTTACTTTTCTGAGCAGGCGTGGGGGTGAACCTCTTAAGATTCACCTCCTGGGCAAGAGCCATTTTAAACACCGTACTGTTTCTAGCTGTCAGGCACAAGAAAGCAGTGAATCATTCGTCTCCTAACCAAAATTAAGCTTGTTAATTGCCTGGCTATGAACTTTGACAGTTAATGTTGACGTTCAAAACTTAGGATACAGGGTAAATGTGCTTTTAATGAAAGAAATATGAAGTGGACCATTAATGAAATCCTAACTGGGGTAAAACCAAATCTGTTTTTTAAAAGGACAATAGTAAATGTTTTAAAGATGTATTACTTCTTGTTTTCCAGTCTGTCTTTTTCTTGACCACAACCATTATAGGATACAATAATTCTAAAATAACAACCTTCCAAGTTATGTTATTGTAGACTAGTTTTACAGTCCAGCCCAGTGCAAAATAAACATCAGTAATGAATTGTTCCCATATAAAAGGTCTGTTGGCTGTCACTAAAAACTAGTGCATTTTTTAAAGTAAAAAAAATAATAACTCTGAGAAATATGAGTCTCATTCCTAACTTATGTCATCTAAGACTTTGTTAAACAGTCATCACTTAATTAGTAAATAGCATTTTGAGACTCTTGTTGGCCCTAGTTGTAATTATTCACAGACTACTGATAAATGCAATGATATTTCAGAAGAGAAAGTTACTCATTTACTTGGCACTAGCTACTGCTGTTAATAAAACTAAGTTCTGTTTAGTTTCAGCCAAAAGTGGGCGACTAATGTTTTTTCTTTGTTACAGAACATAGAGGTGACTGATTAATCAGAATATTTTTAAACTTTCACGTTAGTCAGCCGGCACGCAAGAAACTCAATATATAATGGACCGGGAAGAATGGGAGGGTGCCAAAGGAGTCACATTTCTGAAAGTGAAATTGTTTTTACACACTCCCTCTGTTGGCTTCTAAATTCAGTCACTTTAGAGAAACATACTTCCTTTGATTCAATGCCTCGACTTATGCAGAATTTAATACCATGTTTATTTTAATCTGTATCATTGGCCTCTGATGGTAAATGGTTGTTTGCAACCCATCAAATGTTTCATTCTTTCATATGCCCCAAGAAACTTTTAGATTTCTCCATAATTTTGAAAGAAGTACATGATCATTTTATTGATGCATACACAGATGAGACAAAAAGCAAATGAAGTGTGCATTTAAATTTTTAACTTGTGATAACATTTTTCCAGTGCTACAGATTGAGTCTAGTCTCCTGGGTGCTAGGTAAGCACTCTCCACTAAGCTACACTCCAGACAACCTGGCCATAATTTTGATTTTCAGATTATTATTTCTTCAATTAATAGGGGTGAAAAAATAAATAAAGAACACCAAAAAAAAAAAACACATTTACAAACCAATTCATAAATGTAAGTCACATAAAGCCAGGAAAGTATACTCTTGCTTGATATTTCAGAATTTTTTCATCAATAAACAAGTGCTTATATTCTATCAACTTCCATGCTCACGATGAGGCTTTATACTTAGCATGGTGTCTTTCATCTTTGGCCTTTAAAACCATTTATAGGCCTTAATTAGTTCCCACCCTTCCCCTCTGAGACAAGTTGGTATTATTTCCCTCTCTTTATAACTGAGGAAATGGAGACAAAAAGAGATTAGGATGAGATTTGCCCAACTGTGTAGAATAAATCAAAGGCACAGTCACTGTGAGCTGCAGAACTAATCACAGATAAACATGCTTTTGGCCTCTTCATTTCTGTCCTAGTCGTATCAATGTCTCACACCCACAACAAAAAATGCTTATTACATAGCAACATAGGTTAAATTACTTTTTCACTCTGAAAAATTTTTGATTCCTCTTTGGAGATTTATTTGTATCGCTCCCTATTTGTTACAAAAAGAATTTTTGATGTGATTTTCACATGTTGCAATTAAATATACAAACTGGTATCCTGAGGACATTAGGATATTCATTGTTCACAACCACGCACAAAATGTTCAGGAAATATGTAGTACAAAGTCTCAGATTATTGGTAGGGACATTTGAGGGGCTATAGAGCCCATTCACCTAGAAACATTTATGGAAATATTATTATAATACAACCTCATAAAGTGACTCACATTGGCCTGTTCAGGCTTGCAGTTGGTATGAACTGAAGACATGCCATACCCAGTTACAGCTCATTTATCTGTTTTTGCATTATGCCTCACCTTTTGTATTATGCTTTCCAAAGTAAACCTGCATATCCTTTATTCTGCTAGAGTTCAGTGGCAGGTGTCTGCAACAGAATCAGTACCGGGGGATGGAAGCCAGGTCCCATGTATGCTAAACATGCACTGTACAACTGGCTTGCACCCTGAGCCTCAAGATTTTTTTTTTAACATTTCTGTTTTTATTGAAACACCTCCCTCAAAAAGATTTATCTTTAAACTCAGCAAAATCCAATGGCTCTGCTACACAACTAACAACTCTTTTTAAATAAGAGATGCTGTATTTCCAAATAAATTACCAAAAATCACAGGATTTAACATATTTAAGGGATCAGGGGTACATCGAAGTGGTAGAGCATATGCTTAGCATACAAAGGGTCCTGGGTTCAATCCCTATTGCCAGAACATAGACTAAATGATAGATGATAGATAGATAGATAGATAGATAGATAGATAGATAGATAAACTTGTCATGACTAGATAAGAACTACCTCTATGGTAGGATTTACTCAAAGCTTAGGTTCCTTCTTCACGTTCTTATGATGCTCTACTCCACTAAATTGCACCCAATTGTGATGCCAGCAAATGGCTTTGTGTCTCTGTGTGTCTCTCTGTCTCTCCCTGTCTCTGTCTCTAGCTGTTCTCTCTGTGTGTCTCTGTCTCTCGGTCTCTCTCTTGCCCTGTCCCTTCCCCCCTTGTCTTGGTTAGTTTTCTCGTTGTTGAGACAAAATACCTGATGCCCAAAGTGAAAGAAGGAATGGTTTATTTCTTACTCTTTTGGGGGTTTCAGTCCATACTCAGCTGGCTCCAAGGCAGGGTGGCATGGCTGAGGGACAGCCGTTCATAGCAGCCAGCAAGCGGCAAGAGTGAACAGGGCAAAAAGAGAGAGAAGCAGCCTCCTTCTGGACCATACGTTGTACGTTGGCTGCACCCCTAGGCCGGTGCAGAACTCACACGGTCAATCCCAGCACTAGACAACGAATCAATCATAAATGCTAGATTCAGCCTCTTCCATGACTACCTGATGCTTGGGAGGCCACCTAGATACAAACCATAACAGCCCTCCCTCCCTCCCCTTTCCTCTGCTCTACTTTGGAAAGTTTGTCTAAAATGTAATGCAAAGAATACCTCTGAGGAAAAGAGAAAGAGAAGAAAGATAAACATATGGTTTCATTTTTGAAACTACACTATTTAAATATTTTAAGTTTCGTTCTTCATACCCATTCACCTTCCTTGAAAAAACCAGCCAATTTTTAATTTAGAATATTACAAGTCACATGATTTCAGCCATAAGCAGTTTGTTTAAAATTCTGTTAAGTTAAACCATGGTGTATGTCAAGTCTTTGTATATCAACACTCATTCACACTTTAAGGGAAATGGCAAGACTTTTAAATATAGATGAAAAATTTACTCAAAGTTTCAGGGTCAAAGTCAGATTGAGATGTGTTGTTAACAAACCAAAAATGGTGGAAATTTTAAATATTTTCCAAAGTCCACTAGTGTGTACCTATAAAGTTTTGATGTTACAAAATAATCTTTAAACACAAGACTGTAAATAGTAAGACTGCATCACAAAACCAGAAACAAGTAGCATACTCATATTCCTCTTGAAATAAAGTAGTGCCATATGTCTTTTCTCTCCTGATTGTCCTACACTTGGAAACCAAACCAATTTTAAAAAACTGGGAAGTTCTCCATTACTACATAGGAGCTCTTTACTCTGCCTATCCACTAACTCATTAGGAGACTGGAACTGCTAGAAAACAACAGGAGTTTACAGGGTGGTCCCACTGGTGGTCTTTTACATGTAAGTAAATATTTCTAAAATAATAAAAATCCTAAAATTAAAATAAACAATAGAAATACTCCCAAAAGTAAATATGAGTGTTAGACACCCACATTATGCGCCTTGTCATCACACTAAACCTTACTTGCCAGGCTAAGGTAGAATTAAGTTCTATTTTCCGGAAGAGTGCTTTCAAAAGAAAGTCTTGCAGACCATGTGGGACCCAGGAAGAGAAAAATCAGACAGCAACTCCTGAGAATTAGCCATGCTGGGACTGGGAGGAGCTGCTCAATGAGCCAAATATCTGGCCTTTCTGGTAAGCCACGCAGAGCATTTGGGACCCAGGAAGAGAAAAATCAGCGGCTCCTGTGAGCCTACTGGAGCACAGGCTGAGAATCCCCAAACCCCCTCACCCCATAAGCCACCAGCTGGTTTGGAGGTCAGCCTGAGCTGATAACAACTGAGGTGCAAAAAGCAACTGAGGGCTTGTAGTGCTTGGTTGAATTTACAGGCCTGGGGCCAGCCGTCTGAGCATCTATAAGGATAACAGTATGCAATATGGCAAATATGGGGATTTTTCCTATCTTGTTTTTGAAGTCTAATATGGTTCTCACTGTTTTGTTCTTATTAATTATTATTATTATTATTTTGCTTTACTGAATATTCTGTTTTGATTGGTTTTATTCTGTTTTGTTTTGGTTTGATGTTGCCATATCTGATGGAATGGACAACTACTGTGAAGATAACAAGATATACTATGGTAGCCATTGTTGTTTTCCTATTACCCTGCTTTGATGTTCTGTACCAATTTCACTGCTGTATTTTGATTGGATTTATTCTGTTTTGTTTTGTTGGGTTTTATTACCTTTAAAATAAAATTTTAAAAAAGAATTAAATAATGCTTATAAAGTTAGCACATCGCAAATGTTTAAAGAATTGTTGCTGTTCTTTTATTGTCATTAACAACTTCCTTGGTAGCTACAGGTTCTCTGAATTAGAAATATACTGTGATTGAAATTTGTTCTTAAAAAAAGTCTTACCTTCTTTGACTTTATTACAACTCATAATGGAATTGTTCCTAATTTTGGAAGAAATCAGTTACAATTGTTTGTTACATACTCATAAATATTTATTGTAGGGAGTAGTTGATAAGCCTGCTGGTTCTGTCTGTAAGCTTAAAACTAGGTCAATTTTACCATTAAGAGCAAAGTAACATCCATCACCCTTATCTCTCCAATACCAAAACTGAGATAGTTACAAGGTTAAGCAGTGTTATTCCCTCTCTTAATCGGTGCAGCCAGCCACAAACTTAGTATTGCAGAACAGTGGGGTCCATGGAATAATCCTTGCTGACTTTGGGATGGGACCCTTGGAAAATTTAATCTCAGTTCAAATTAAAGATCCTTAAAATCCTTTTCCTACAGTTAGCACATTCTGTTCTGTGCACTGCTGGGACATAATAGAAATACTTAATGAGCTGTTCAAGAAATGCAGCCTCTTTGCATCTATTAAGCCCAAGTCAGAAATACAGCAAAGCACCTGAAATTGTGCTCACGGTCTGTATGACCCCTACAATTTCCTATGTGTCTCTGTCAGTTTCTGTACTTCCTGAGTTTCTTGGATATAACATGACTAAAATAGTGCTAGTAAGTAGTGTTTGTACCATTGCTAATGATCATTCTATCTTGCCTAACAATCTAAACTCTCATGTGCTCTAGGCATATTTAAAGTCAGTTTCAAAAGCTCTTTCATTTTTTTACTCAGAGCAATTCACCAAAACATCTTCCCTATTATTCACAATCAACTCTTCATTGTTGCTTTGTGTGTTGATTTACAGTGAATGAAAAACTGCTTTGGTTTATTGAGGTCTTTTTTTTTTTTCCTTTCTTTCTTTCTTTTCATGGAAAGCTAGCTGTGCTGGCTAAAGAGCAGAGAAGATGAGAAAAGAAGGTGGAGTGATTAGTCTCTGGGGAAGCCATAATTACTTGAAAGCTAAGTGAATGAAATATATAACAAAGGATATTGGTCATCATAAAATACTACTCTATGCCAATCAAGCTACTGTGTATTGGAAGAACAAAGAAATACAGTCCTTTATCTCAGAAAACTGACGAGACTCTCCCTTTCAATCCTTGTCAAATCACTCAATTCTCCCCATTCTAAATTTTCATCATACTAGCCTGAGCACTCACCACTTCATTCTTGGATCACTATGACTCTTCCTTATAAGATTTGCCGGTCTGGTAAATCCCCTACTTTATCCTGATTGAGTTTGCCTTCTAACTTCTATATTCTTTGCATAACTATCTGTTCAACAGGTTCAAGAGCTAATGCCCTTGGAATAAAATTTAAATTCTTAATGTAGCCTCAGCCCCAGTGCCTGTAAAATCATACACCAATCTATTCATCAACTTCTCCTGCTGCAATATCTCCATGAATATTGTGAGTTAAGCTCTGGCAAGTCATTCCCTATATATGAGACACATTTCCCATATTTCTTGCTTAAATCACACAGCTCTCTATGTTTAGAACTCTATTGAAATCCTATCCATCTAAGGTCAAGTTCATACACCACTTCTTCCATAGTCTACCCAGAATTCCTTCAGCTGAAACTGCTCCCTCTCTCTTTCTCTCTCTCTCTGTCTCTTTCTCATCTAAATTCTTGAAGTTCCTTCTTTATATCACTCCTATAGGACCAAATACTACTTTGTATTGTTAAATTCATTTCTTTCTTCTTTACAAGTATATTTAAAAAACCCACCTTTGGTGTATATTACTTAATAAATATAGGAGGTGTGAATGAACACAGTGCGAGGAAGAAGAAACAATACAGGAGATGAGAGCAAATGTGGAGGTAGAAATAAAAGTCATAGAAACCTTTGTAAAAATAAATGACATGGGGTTGAATTTTCAGTTAAAGAAGGGCACCTCATTCACAGGAATATCTTGATTTATAGTTTCCTTACAAGAAACTTTCAATTTCTCACATTCATTTTGTGATGTATTCTTTTCATTTACAAAATATGGGGGAGGTACAAAAAATGTGTTGAAGTCAATAAGTAAAATCACTGTGAAAATTTAAGGAAGAAATTAAATCAGAATATCTAAAAAGAACTTGTTTACAATTCTTATATTTTTATATGTCTGTTAAAACTAATTTTCTTTAAAAAAAAAAGTAGCAGTGTATTTGTATCTGTTGTAGTCAGGGTTTACAAGGGGATAGATTGAATACATAACACATAATTTATAGAATTATTTTATATTATGCACCCAAAAAGTCAAAAGCAGAAGAGTGCAAGCAATCTGTCCACACACTAGAGACCCAAAGAATCCAGCTGAGGTCCTGGATCCCACAGCAATGTCCTCGAGTCCAGCTGGAGGCCTAGAAGCCACAACAATGTCTCATGTAAGTCTGTATCAAGAATCTGCCCTGGGAAGGCCCACAGGTCAGCGGTAGAAACTAGAAAGTCTGCACCAGCGAGGTGAAGGATCTGTGGTAGCAGGCTGGCTGGAGCCAGGGAGTGATGCTCAAAGCAAGGACCAGAGCTTCCCCGAAAAGAACCACAGCCATTCTCTGCAACAGCGAGGACCTGAGCTCCTCTGACTATGGGAACAGCTGAGTTCGTATCAGGAAAACCAGTATAACAAGCTTCTCCAGGAGAATCAACCACACACCATCTTCCTCTCCAGTTCTCTTTTAATGTTCTTGGCAGCAATCCTCAGGTGGGACTTCCAATTCAGCTGGGTGTTACAAGTTGACCATTAGTCAATCCACCACAGTCCCCGAACAATTAAGTGTTTAAATGGCTAGGTTTATGTGCTGAAATATCTTTTCTATTTATTTATCTATTTACAGTACTAGGGATGAAGCCCAGAGCCCTGCAGATGCTAGGCACGTGCTCTACCACTGTGCTACAACCCCAGTCTGCTACTCATTGCTGGTCTTCTACGTCCATGTTAACGAGGACCATTTTAAGATGAGAGTAACTTTTCTGATTACTTGATACATGCTTGAACCCCTGGGTGTTGCTGGTATGTGTAGCATTGAGATGAGCAGTCTCCTGAACACTGAAAACTGTTAGACATATGGTGCTTTGAAAAGAAATATAACGAAAGAACTAAAACCATTAGTACTACAGTAGTTGCCTCCCCAAAGCAACAGAGCCAGAGCCTCTTTTTCATTGCAGTCTTTCCCCCTTAAGATATAAGATCAAGAAAAGAGTGCAAGTTGACTGCAGAAAGAGGACGAGAACAGTTGCATAAAGCATTTATTTGCCTATGGATGAAGCAATACTGAGCCATCCCATCTTCACAATCCCCACTGGGCAGTGGAGAGAAGTTAGCAAAATCCACACAGGTAGGTAGGGAGCCAGGGCGACCCATCCTTTCGCCCCTCCACCACTATCTGCACAGACAAAACAGACAAGTGTTCTTTAGCTTGTAGCTAGACCTCAACGCCTTGAATAAGGGCGTATTTCCTGTAGGGCAAGACAGTCTTGGGAAGGATTTCTTCAAGAGTGCAAGGTCACATGACTCCGGAGAGTAACACAATAGAGCATTTGCCTAGGCTTGCGGAACAATCTGCTTTATTCTCTTCAGCCACGACGCGGGAGGGTCAAGGGCCTCCCACACTGGAAACTGTGTTTAGAGATCTGGCACCCTGAGAACTTACCCAGACTCTGAAGAGGAAGTCTCACCTTACAAGCATGCTTCTGGGAGGCTCCTAACATAGCTACTCCTGTTGCCCGTACAGCTGGTTGCACGTGTGACTGGCTGGCAGATGGCTCTCACGGTCCCTCAGAACCCGGGCTGTGGGGACAGGAGAAAAGACTGGCCGGCCTCCTGCTGTACACTGACAACACGTTAGGCAGGTCAACCTTATCTGTACGAGAATTTGTGTTTGAATACCTCGGAGCAATACATTCTTATTAGTGAAACCCAGAATAGATTTTTCAAATTATACATACACTCATTTCTCGCTTTGCTCCAAAGAATAAGTTCATTTTAAAATGAAGTACAAGTTTTAAATCCCAACATTTGTATTACTTTGTCATGATTTTAAGTGCAGATAAGATACAAATCTTTAATATATAAGATACTACATTATTTCCTCACACTAGAGTAGGCTCTAAAGATGATCTCAAACACGGGTTTTCTCTAAAAGCTAGCACTTCACCAAAAATACAACAATGAAAAATGGGACATATAGTTGAGACAAAGGAGGCTCTTCAAGGTCCTTCTGAATCACTAGCCATAAAATTGTATTTAGCTTTCTGAAAACCAACTCTAATGTAACTAAAGCACAATGAAAAAAGTACATAGATGTAACATTTTTGTGTAGCAAAAATAATTAACAGCATTCAGTGCTTCAGCCCAGGAACAAATAAGATTTAGCTTGCCTAGAATACTGGCAGCCTGTCTCATCCTTGTCTTCCTGTTTAAATTTCTTTGACAGATCCTTGTTTCCTGCATTAAAATTTTGAAAGTTTTTATTTGGCTTTCCTTATTACATTTCTTTTGACACTCCCAATGTATCTCCAACTACTTCCCTGAATGAAACTCTGGCTCAAAGTAGAGTAGGCTATTCATTGTACCCGACATGCACATTCACATTCTTTAAACCTTAATCGTTTTGCCCAGTCCCTTCCCAGAGTGTTTTATTACTTCTCCATGGCTAAGGCTATATCCTTCCTTGAGTATGTAGTTATACTGCTGCCTCTTCCCAGAAGCCTTCCTCAACCATCTCCCCACAGAAAGATCTGCTGCACTTTCACATCCTTAGGGACCATTCTCTTCCCTGCATCTTCTGCCAACTATTGACTGCCCTGCTATTGGCTACTGACTTTGTTCCCCCATCCACTCTACCAATAAAAATGTATTGTTCTGAACTATTAAAGCATAAATTCCCATACAGATAAGTTTGACTTGACTGATGTGCTGTCAGTGTACAGTAGCAGACGGGGCATTTACTCTATTATCTTTTACCAAAGTCAGAGATTATGTGTACTATTTTTGTTCCCAGAAAATAGAACCAAAAAGTTCTCAATAAATACTAGTGCTGATAAATAGAAATTTGATGTAATGATAATAATGGACCTGTGGAAAACCGAGACTAGGATGGAATCTTTTAGGAAATCACGGGTTACAAACAAATAAAAAGTGAGTTTACTTCAGTGAGAACACTGTTCCTTTCCTACATTTACCAGATATCATCATAATTTTCACTTGTTTTGAATGAAGCATGGGAATCATCTTCATTTTGGTACATCTTTCAAGACTACATTTTAAAATGATCTAGACTATCTACTGTGCAAAAAATATTTTCAAAAATAGAGGGTTTCACACTTGAAAACTCAGAACAGAATATTATTTTTTAGGGATTTTAAATTCTAGTAAGACTTTAAAAGTTTTTTTTCCCTTTAGAAGCTATGTAAGTTCTTTATCTCTGCAAGCCCATGCTCGTTCACTTACGCTACTGAGTTTTCTGATCATTCATAATTCTCGAAATGGACATATTTCAGGATGTGTGCCACAATTGTTGGAAAAACCCTCTCTGAATGAGACTCAGAATTCTTTAATTTGATTTTTTTTTTTTTTTTGCTCTGCCTCTGGGTTACTTTGGGCAAGTCCTACTCACCTACATTTTCCTATCAATAAAATGCAATATCAGTGTCCTTGTTTGCTTGGCATGTTGTTCTCTTTATTAAAAATATTTTTCCTTTTTTAAAACTTTTAAAAGACAATTTTATTAAACCAAAACTCAGCATACCACACAATTTACAAACTTAAAATATAAGACCCAGTATACCCCAGCACACTGTCAGAGCTGGACGACCACAACCGCAATCAAACTTACATCATCTCTGCCATCCCAAAGTACTCCACGTACTAGCCATCATCTCCTAACCCCTTTCCCCAAATCCAGACAACCACTGAGCCACTCTCTGTCTTCAAAGATTTTCTTATTCTTGGAATTTGCTTTTTTTTTTCTTTCAAAAAAGACCATGTTCTCTATTGGTTAAGTATAATATATTAAATAACAAAATAACAGACTGGAAAATCTGTACAGAAATACCAGCAAAGTCAAGACAGCATACATTAAGATGGAAGTATGAGATAACCACAATTCAAACCTTTACTGGTTTAAATCCAGTTCCTAAACACCTAGAATGTGTCAGTAGTGTATTGCCTGGAATTCAAAGATGAATAAGATCCAAGAAAAGTCCAAATCTCAAAACACAATAGAAACACTGAGATAAACAGATCTTGGCCAGTAAACTATGCTGCATATTTTTGTAAGACTTCTGAGATAAGAATAGTTTTTACAGATAAACATTTGAAACTGATTTGATGATGGAACAGCTTGCAATCCTAGTTAAGGGAAATGTTATCTTCCACCAAAAGAATCCCATTCTTCTGATTAGTATATCTCTACTTTCAAAAAATTGCACTCAATTTTCATTACACTGTATATTTAATTTTGGCAACAAAAATATTGCAGAAATTTGTCTTCTTTATTGTGCAAGTCTCTTCAGAATATTCTTAATTTTGCCTCTTGGCTTTCAAACCCTAAAATATACACTCACTACAAACTGTACAAAAACATCTTTCTGACCCAAAATAAACAGATAATTAAAATGGGGTAAGTACATTGATAGAGAATGATCTTGAAGTACATTCAAGTCATTCAAGACTTTCAAGTCATTGTGAAAATATTGAGGAGGAATGCTTGAATTGGGTTGGCATAATGATTTCAGAAAAGACTTCCAGCAGTAGGTAGCACTGGACCGAGCCTAAAAAACTAGGCATCAACAAAACAAGGAGGAGGGGTCACCAGTGGTAGTCAGTGGTGGAATTTAAGTCACCCATGATTTGGGTCCTTGGAGAGGCAGATACCAGCATGGGATTACATCTGATTAACTTCAATTATTGATAACTCTTAACTTTGTGTATCTACCAAAGACAAGGCTCCAGCTATCACCAGCTGTCTGCCAGTGTTTTTAACACCTTATGGAAGAGCTCTGACATTCATATTTTACAGTTTTTATCTCTAAATCCTTTCTTGTGATATTTATTTGTAGATATCACATTGCCTTGAGCACTGTAGACTTACAAGTTTTGAAATCAAGCAGTGTCAGATCTTCTATTTATTTCCATTTCAAAATAGCTGTGCTACAGGAGTCTTTTGCATTTTCAAATAAAGTCTATTGTTAATATCTACCCCCAAATCTGCTTAGTTTTTGATGGGAAATGCATGGATGCTGCAGATAAATGTGAGTTGAACTGATATCTGAAAAAAAAAGTCTTTCACACCATGAACATTTACCAGGTCTCTCATTTCCCGCACCAGTGTTTTGTAGTTTTCAGTGTAGAAATGTTCCACATTTTTAAGGGAATGTTCCACATTTTAAATGTTCCACACCTATCCCTTGCTAGGTGTGGTGGCTCACGCCTATAATCTCAGCACTCGGGAGGCTGAGACAGGAGAATCGATGTGAGTTTGAGACCAGCCTGGGCTACAAAGTGAGCTCAAGGCCAGCCTGAATGGCATAGTGAGACCCTGTCTCAAAAAGAGAAGGGCTGGGGACTTAGCTCAGTGGCGTAAGTGCCTGCCTGGCAAGTGCAAGGTCATGAGTTCAATCCCCGGTGCCACAAAAAAAAAAAAAAAGCTTAAAATGCACAGGAATGGTGAGTGACAGAGTGAAGTTAAATCTTAGCGAGACTTGATGGTTTTACTATGTTGCCTTTCAGGGTTATATTTACAAACATGGAGACAAATATTAGAAGAAAGAGCTAGAACTGAAAGTAGTTGCCTCTATGAGGAATAAACTGGTGAAGGGGTGAAGGCCAGCGGGTTGTTCTCGTGCTGTGGTGATTTTCTGCTACTCTCTTAAAAGAACTGAAGAACTAAAGATGCTTATTTTTAAATGTTAAAATAATTGCAAACATTGAAGTTAGTGAATTCAGCTTAGTCATCATTTCCTATATTCAAGACTGTTTATTAAAATACAGTTTGTAAAAGATGGCTCTCAGTAAATCTTGTAATGAATAGAAAGAAGGAAAAATTATTGTGGAGGAAACAGCACACAAAAAGAAAACTTTTGTCATGACAGACCTCTTGCATATCAAGCTCTGACTTGCAACGTAATGAGGCATTTTGGACAGAAAATCCTGAAGATCCAGATTTGTTATAGAAAGTTATTCTGATGTTATAAGCAAATTAAAAAAAACTTCCCAAGATAATGATAGATTACCAACTATATCATTATATATATATAAACTCATAAGAACAATGAGATTTTTAAAAAATATTGAAGGCAGGTAAAATAAGGGTGACACTTTTATTCTTAAGAACAACTTTTAAATTTACAAATATAATCTTTTAAAATCCATATAGAAAATACAAATCTAATTTAGAAACTCACCCCCAGCACAAGGATCTCCTCCTACCAGTAACAATGTAGCTGCAATGTAAGAGGATGGTTGGCAGAAAATAGGAGGAGCCACTAAACTCATGTCACTTCTGTAGTCCTGTATTGGATCAGTGACCATCTCTCAAGTCTTTGTGCTCAGAAAAAGCAAAAGCCATCTGCAAAGATATTCCCATCTCTATTTCCTTCCCTGTATCTTTTTCCACCTTGGATGTCTTTTCCTGTTCAGCGTCGCTATGTGAGCTCTGACTAGGTAATTCTGAATTTTTCAACACTCACCAAGATATCAGAATGTCTACAGTGTGAAGTCTTGCAGGTGCTGCCATCCACACTCACCCCATTCTTCCTAGTCCTTGCAGGATCATTTTTAATAGTATTATCCTTCCAGTATTTATGTAAATACAAGTAAATACAACTAGGTACATAAATGTGTAAATATAAATATACATTTATTATACTTCCCACATGGTTTTCTGCATCTTGCTTTATTTCACAATATTTTGGAATAAAATTTAACATATTATTTGAAGTCTGGTCATCTGAGAAATACTTATCATTTAAGTTGAGAGACATTATAACTCAAAAAAGCTACCGTATTTAACAAAATTTTTAAATTTTTCAGTTCTCAGATACACTGAAAAGAAAAAAATAATTTTAATTAGGTCTATATTGTCTGTATTTCTTCAGATTTTTAAAAAGTTATTAATTAAGGGTCGGGGATTTAGCTCAGTGGCGTAAGCACCTTCCTGGCAAGCGCGAGGTCGTGAGTTCGATCCCCGGTACCAAAAAAAAAAAATTATTAATTAAACCAACCCAAAGGAAATAGCACTGTGGAATGTTGGGAAACAAATTCATAGAAATTTCAAGATCTCCTTTATATAAAAGGTCTTCATTTGGCTCAAATTTAAATCATTTTCTGTACTTCTGAATAGAAATTACTTATATTTTAAATAATAAGCAGCTTTACCAAAGATTTAAATTTCTCATAATTAAAAACACATTCCTGATATAGTTAAAGGCCATAAAACAAATGTTAAGATACTAAGTAATCACACTGAAATCAGTTTTTGTCCAGCAACATCTTAATAGGGCTAAAAGATTTGGGGTTGTATAGTCTGTCAGACCGTCTCCCTACTTCCTGCAACAGGGAGTCAGTTGGAAATGTACTTCTTTTGAGTGAGCTCAAAATGCGATCTTGTCGGGGGAAAGGAAAACCCCCACAGCATGTGACCTGCACACTCTCAATTACCTAGGAATACCCCTCTCAGGAAGGCCTTTCAGTCTAGCAGAGCTGCCTTGGAACTGGGAGACCAGTGAGAGCTTCTCTGTGGTTCTGCCCAGGATTTCAGGGATCTGAGCCTATTCGAAAGCCATAGGAAAGTCATTCTTGTATGGTCCATGGTCTTGGAATGAACTGTCCTCAGCTCCAACTCAAATTAGTATTATCTTTGGGGGTGTCCATTAAATTATTTGACCCTGTTCTAGCTCAATAGAAAGAAGAAATTACTTTGTCTTTGTAGATTTTAACTTACTTTCCAGATCACAAGAAGATGAACTACAATCTACAAACTACATAGAGTGTGCCACACAATGTCTATTTGAATTTTTTGTGATTCATAAAATAAAAATTTCATAACAAATAACAGAGTAACAATAGGTAATACACTGTGTATCTTTATCTTCAAAGTAGCTCCTCAGAGTATAAGATACAGACCAAAAAGATTCTTACAAAAAAGAAACATACTACTACAAAACTTTCTTTTCAATGATCTAAGATAAACTAGTAGTATAAGTAAACAAAAGAGCATACATATTAAAATATTTTTGAAACAATGAAATATGTAATTTGGGGAAGTATTTGAACTTTTCTCTACTTTCTATTTATCTCTCTTCTATTTTGCCCTTTATTTGTATACCTATGTATATTTCATGTTTCTTATACAAGACAAACAATGTGATATTTCAGCAGGTTTTATTTTACTTAACATTATATTCACAAGTTTCATTCATTTACCTACTAATGCCCAAATTTTATCTTTTATTATGGCTGTTGTTATGGCTTATATCTAGATATCCCTCTACAGTCTCATGCGCTTTTCTGAGAAGGTTGGATCTAGGATGTGTGATGCTGAGATTAAGGATGTGTAACTATATTGGTTCAGCATAGTTTTGGCTGTAGATAACAGAAGGTCCACGCCAGTGTGTAGGGAGCAAAAACCAATAGGTTTATAAAAGGGAAAGATGGAAAGCTTGCCTGTCTTCTGCCTGAGCTGCCATGGACGTTTTTTTTTTTTTTTTCTGTGATGGCCATCTGCCATGTCATCTTGCCTTGAAGTCAGCTGACTACAGATTGATACCTCTACCAACTGTGAGCTGAAATAAACGTTTTCTCCCTTACCTTGTGGATATAAAATGTTTTAATCTCAGCAATGAGAAAAGTAACTGAGATAACTGTGTGGTACTCCACTGTGTCTAAGTACCACATTTTTTTCTAACCTGTTCACTTACTGATGGACATCTATTCTGTTTCCTACATCTTCCTATTATAAATTGTGCTGCTAAAAACATGGGTAGGCATGTATCCCTGTAATATGATTATTTTAAATCTTTTGGAAAATACCAAGAAGGGGGATAACTGAATCTAATTGAATTTCTGTTTTCAGCTTTTTGAGGAATCACCATACTGATTTCCATAGCGGTTGTACTAGTTTACCTTCCCACCAAAGATGTAGAACGGTTCTCTTTTTTCCCCACATCCTAAGTAACGTTTGTCATTATTAGATTTTTTTGATGATAGCCATTCTTTCTTGGGCAAAATGGTATCTCAGTGTAGTTTAAATTTGCATTTCTCTGATGGCCAGCAATGATAAGGATTTTTTCATGTATTTACTGGCCATTTGTACTTCTGAGAAGTGTCTATTTATTTTGGCTGCCACTTTTTGATTGGGTCTTTTATTTTGGAAAGTTTAATTTTTTGAGTTCTTTATATATTCTTGATGTTAGTTTTCTGTTCATAGAATACCTGGCAAAAACTTTTCCCATTCTGTAGGTTGTCTTTCACCCTGTTGGTGGTTTCCATTGCTGTGCAGAAGATTTTTAATTTGCTATGATCCCATTTGCTGATTGTATTATTTCTTGTGACACTGAGCTTCTGTTCAGAAAGTTCTTGCCAACACATATGTCTTCAAGAGATGGGCCTAAGTGTTTATATTTTGAAGTATAGATCTTTGATTTATTTTGATTTTAGTTTAGTACATGGTGAGATAGGTCTAGATTTAATATTCTACATGTGGATATCTAATTTTCCCAGCATCATTTATTAAAGAGGCTACATTTCTTCCAGTATGTTTTTGGTTTTTTGTCAAAGATCAAATAGCTTTATTGCCTGAGGTTATTTCTGCTTCTTGTATTCTGTTTCATTGACCCACATGTCTGTTTTTGTGCCAGTATCATCCTACTTTAAACACTGTAACTTTATAATAAAACTTCCAGTCTGCCATTGTGATGTCACCTGTTTTGCTTTTGCTACCCAGAATTGCTTTTGCTTTTCTGGGTCTCATCTGATTCCATACAAATTTTAGGATTGTTTCCTCTAGTTCTGTGACAAATGATATTAGTATTTTAATTGGGATTGCATCCAATCTGTTATCAGTTTTGCAAGTATAGCATTTTGATTATATTGTTTCTGTATATCCAGGTACAGGGGATATCTTTCCATTTCCTGTCTTCCACAATATTCTTTTTCAGAATGATGTAATTTTCATCATAGAGGTTTTTCATTTCCTTAGCTAGGTTAATAACTATTTAATTTTTTGATCTATTGTGAATGATATTGTTTTCCTAACTTCTTTTTCAGTGAGTTCCTGATTACTATATAGAAATGCTATTGATTTTTGTGTGTTTATTTTGTATCCTACTACACTGCTGAATTTGGTTGTTAGTTCTAGGAGTCTTTTGGTAGTTTATTTTGGGGGGGGTCCTCTAAGTAGAAGATCATTTCATCTTACTCTGTCCTTTCCTATAACCCCTTTATTACTTTTTTTCTTTTGTCCGATTGTTCTGGCTAATGTTTTCAGGACTATGTTGAACAGGAGTGATGATAATGGACATCCTTGTCCTGTTCATGATTTTAGAGAAAAGGCTTTCAGTTTTTTCCCATTTAATATGATGTTGGTAGTAGGTCTGTCATAAATGGCTTTTATTATGTTGAGATGAAAAACTTCTATACCTTTTTTAAGGTTTTTTTTATTAATATGAATGAATATTGGATTTTGTCAAAGGCTTTTTCTGCGTATGATTTTTGCCCTTTCTTTTGTGTATATGATAAATTACATTTATTGATTTGCTTATGTTGAATCATCCTACATTTCAGGAATGAAGCCTATTGGGTTGTATTGGATGATATTTCCAAATTGTTGTATTCTGTTTCCCAGTATCCTGTGAAGGATTTTTGTATCTATGTTCATAGAAAAATTGACCTATAGCTCTCTTTTTCGTTTGGATCTTTGTCTGTTTGGGATCAGGATAATGTTAGTTTCCAAGACGATTTTGGAAGAACTTCTCTCTCAGTGTCTTGACTATTTATGGTAGGTCTTCCCTGAAGTTCTCATAGAATGTGGCTGTGAATCCATCAGGTCCTGTGCTTTTCTTGGTTGGTAGTTTATTATTATTATAGCTTCAATTTCACTGCCTGTTATTAAATTGTTCAGTATTGTTAAGTCTTTTGTGTTCAGTTTCAGCAATTTACAAACATGTGGAAATCACTCAGTTTCTTCTGAGTTCTCCAACTGTTTGGCATGTAAGTTTGTGAAGTAGTAATCATCTTCTGAATTTCAAAAGGGTCTGTTGTGATTTCACCCTTTTTATTTCTAATCGCATTAGTGTCTGTTGTTTCCTTTTCTAGTAAGATTGGCTAAGTGCTTGTCTATTTTGTCTATTCTTTCAAAGAACCACTCTTTGATTCACTGATTCTTTGTATGGTTTTCTAGTTCCTAGTTCATTAATTTCTGCTCTGATCTTTATAATTCACTTCCTGGCAGAAGCTCTGGGTTTGAATTGTTCTGTATTTCTAAGACTTTGAGATGCAACATTAGGTTATTTATTGGGATTCATTCTGTTTTTCTGATGTGGCCATTCACTGTTATAAACTTCTCTCATAGTACTGCTTTCATTGTATCTCATAAGTTCTAATATATACTGGCATTATTTAATTCTAAGAACTGTCTTACTTCTTAATTTCTTTAGTGATCTATTGATTATTCAAGAGTGTGTCATTTAATTTTCATGTTTACATAGTTTCTGCAGGTTTTGTTATTGACTTCTAGTTGCATTGCACTGTGATCTAGTAATACGCAGGTAAATTTTTGATTCTTTTGTATTTACTTAGGCATGCCATTTATTTATTTATTTATTTTTGCAGCACAGGGGATCAAACTCACAATCTCACACTTACCATGCAGGCACTTAGGCTGCTAACCTAAATCCCCAGCCCTTGTCTTTTTGAGACAGGGTCTCACTATGCTATTCAGGCTGGCCTTGAGCTTACTTTGTAGCCCAGGCTGGTCTCGAACTCACAGTGATCTGCCTGTCTTAGCCTCCCGAGTGCTGGGATTACAGGTGTGAGCCACCACACCCGGCCCAGGCATGTCTTATTAACTAGTATGTGGTCTATTTTGGAGAAAGTACCATGTGTAGTTGAAAAGAATGTATTCTGTTGGGGTGGAAAACTAGATGTATCTATTTAGTCCATTTGTTCAAAGTTTGGTTTGATTCATATTTCTTTGTCAATTTTTTGTTTAGTTGATCTGTCTACTTGATTATCTATAATTGTATTGATGTTTATCTGATCTTTTATGTCCATTAGAATTTGTTTTATGAAGTTGGATGCAATGTGGTTTGGTGCATATTTGTTTATAATTGTTTTTTGTTTGTTTGTTTATAATTATTATCTCTTCCTTTTGAATAGTTCTATCAATCAATAGGTAATGTTCTTCTTTGTCTCTTTTGATCATCTTTGACTTGAAATCAACTTTGTCTAAAAAGTGAATAGCCACTCCTAGTGTTTTTGGGTTCCCATTGCATTTAATATTGTTTTCCACCCTTTGATTTTTAGCCTATGAATTTCTTTTTGTGTTAAATGTGTTTCTTGTACACAGCTTTCCAGTGAATTTTGTGTCTTGATTCACTCTGCTAATCTGTGTCTTTCGATTGGCAAGTCAAGTCCATTTACATTGACAGTTACAATCGACAGGTACTGACTTACTCCCGTCATTGTATTACTTTCCTGTTTTTTTTTTTTTTATTTCCCTTCTACCAAATTCCTAGTCCTATGTGATGTATTCACTTCATTGGACCTTTTGAAATTATTAGTTTCATTGTCTGCTTATAGAATACCCTTAAGAATTATCTGAAGTTTTGGTTTTGTGGTCAGGAATTTCTTTAGGTTTTTTTATGGAAATACTGTATCTTATTTCTCCATAAATTTTGAAAGATGATTTTGCAGGACATAACAGTTTGGAGGTTTTTTTCTTTAAGAACTTGAAACATTTCAGTCCATGCATTCCTTGCCTTTAAGATCTGTGTTGAGAAATCTGTTGTAATTCTAATGGATTTTCTTTTATTGGTGCTTTGTTGTTTTTCTCTAGCAGCCTTTAAGATTCTATTTTTGTGTTGTATTTCTGGCATTTTAATTCTTTAAATCTTCTAGGAACTGTTGGATCAAATCTTTAAATTTTCTAGGAACTGTTGGATCAAATCATCTAGGAACTGTAGGACCCATTTTTTATATTATCTTTAAGGTATTTCTCATGAACTGATCAGTGACCACAGCCATTTCCTCTAGATTTGACATTGTACCTTCACATTGGTCACTTCTGTTACCCATACTTTGAACTGTGTTTCTGATCTGGAGAATTTGTTTGGATGTTTTTTATGGACTGCCATTTTTTTCTATGCTTGCCATTCATGTTCTACATTTCTTTCTTTCATTCCACTAGCTGTTTAGTGGTGTCTTTACTAGACTGGCTAACATTTGTTTCATTAGCATCATTATTTGATTAGTTACATGTTTGTTTGTTTTTTTAACTTACAAGTACCTTATTGAACTGTTTACCTCCACAGGTATCCTTTCAAACCTACTGTATCTGTTGTGCACATTATAATTTCCTCCCCCTCAATGCCCCCTGGCTTTAGGGGCTATTGTAGTCAGGGTTTGTAAGGGAACAGATTTAATATAGCACACATAATTTATAGAATTATTTTATAATAGGCACTCAAAAAATCAAACGCCGAACAATGCGGGTGATCTGTCCATACACTAGAGACCCAAAGAATCCATGACTATGTCCTGCACAAGTACAGCTGAAGACATACAGCCCATGGCAAGGTCCTCCACAAGTCCAGCTAGTGCTCACAACAATATCTCATGCAAATCAGTATCAAGAATCTTCACTGGGAAGGCCCAAAGGTCAGTGGTGGAAGCCAGAAAGTCTGAACCAGTGGAATGAAGGATCTGTACCAGCAGGCTGAGGGATTTGCACTGGAGCCAGGAAGGTAAGGACCAGAGGACCCCCCTGTCTTGGTTATTTTTCTCTCGTTGCTGGGACAAAACACCTGACACCCAAAGTGAAGCAAGGAAAAGTTTAT
>RJWT010008724.1:0-25935 GCA_004365215.1 Cuniculus paca | reverse complement strand
AGGACCTATTTAGAATACTAGTCCTCAGGAAGTGGGTGCATTTGTTTGATCTGTTGTCCCAGGACCGGCCCACAGCAGGAGGTGCTTTTCTCCTTTACAGTTGCAAGGTATCTAGGTTTTTGCATTGGCTCCATGGAGGACCTGGCCCTGTCTGACTGCCTATAATAATTTTAACTACTTCAGTTTCCTGTAACAGTAGTATATCACATTTAATATAAACTATGTTGATTAGTGTGAAGTTATCAATTGACTGGTTATTGCAAATACATTTCTAGATACATTTCTAAAAATTGAATATAACCTTATTTATATACTCTATCACTACTAGTCTTTATGTGTTATGTAAATTTCCAGAGTCTTTCATGAAGCTAGATATATTCAATTTAAATGAATTTTTAAATTTTCAGATCATTCCCTTACTATATTTTTAATTTTAAAAGGTTTTTCAAACGTTTTGCAAAGTATTTTAAAAGTTCATTTTCTTCTGTGACTCGGCGTCAGAATTGTTTTACTTCTGATTTAGGGACAACTTGAGCAATACAGAATGTAAAGAAACTTCATGAAGGAAAGTAAACAGCTGTGAATAATAGGGTTCTTTAACTTTAAACCAATTTAACTGCTCACTCTAATTTTCAATTCTATCGTGACTGTTCAAAGGCATGTTATAATTCAGACTGAAGAACTAAGGAAATGAGTGCTCCATAGAGGAAGAATTTATAAAGAAAGTAGAAGGTAAATATACACAGACCTTAAAACTTTTCTGTTTGTGGTAGCAGAACAATCTACCTTCCACTAAAGATAACTAGTACTTACATTTTGTTGCTTTAAATAACTATTCCACCAGTAGCTCTCTCCTCACTTACCATTCTCTGTATTTATGTTAAAATTTTGCCTATAGTTTCTTAATTAATATAAGAATAACATTATTTTGGAAAATTAAGATAATTCATGATTCTTAAAATCAGGCAACAATGAAAACCTTAAAAATTCTAACAATTTTAATTATTCTTTATCTACTATTATTAGATATTATTTTAAAATTTATATAGTGAATTAAAGAAGTGTTAAACAAAGCATTTCAGGAATTGCTAAGCCAGGGAATAAGACACTTTTCATTCCTGCTTTTGGATTACTGATCTATGACTAACTAGATTCTGTCATAATATTCTGTCCCAATATAAAGACAAAACAGAAATGAAGATAAATTACTGGTTTTCATGAAGTTAGTTATGTTCAATTTACATGACTTTTTAAATTCTGAGATTATTCTCTCACTGCATTTTTAATTTGAAAAACTTTTTCAAATATGGAAACATTGTGATAATTTGGATTGTTTTATGCCCATGACTGTAAACATTTTAAAAGTCAATTATGTATGTGCTGTTGATGAAAGGTTGTATGTACAAAATTTTACTTGCCTTTGAAATACAAAATCTCAGGAACAATTATTGATGACTCAGTGGCCCTGATTTAGTTTAATGAATTTATTTATTTTGCTCTGTGATGTGGATTGAGATTGAATCCAGGGCCTTCACACTGATGTCCAACCTCCCTATCCTTTTTATTTTAATTAATTTTGAGACAAGATTTTATTAAGTTATTAAGTTTCAGTTTGGGCTGAGTTTGAACTTGTATTCCTCCTGATTTAGTCTCTCACTCCCAGACTACTGGGATTACAGGCCACCACAACTCCTGTTCTTGTTTTTTTTTTTCAAAGACTTGACTTGCTGTGTAGTTCAAGCTGGTCTTGAACTCATAGCAATCCTCCTGCTGCGTCCTCCCTAGTACTAAGATGACAGGCTTGCAGCACACCCAGAGTTTGAACCTAATTCTCAAAATTAATTTAAAAATTACTTTATTTTATTTTATTTTATTTCGGCATCGGGGATTGAACTCATGACCTCGCGCTTGCCAGGCAGGCACTTAGGCCACTGAACTAGATCCCCGACTATTTTATTCCTTTGCCCTATGTATTGTATGCTAAATATTCATCACAATAGACATAGATCTTTTACACAAGGTAATACAAAATTAAACTCAAAATTTATCTGCACATATTCACCTTTTATTTTGTTCCTAGGTTACTACATAGTTATGTATGTTTTTGTAGTCTTAACTGATTGAATATAAGTGTAAAAGAAAGTTTCTTATTTTTAAAAAACAATTTGACTACTGTCATGATAAAACTTTCACTGATGCTGCCTCATCTTGTCTAGTGTCCCAGAATATGTGAATAACCTGCTAATATTTTGTACCAGAGAACATAATAGAAGAATTTAAGATTTAGAACTAATGCTTCATGCTTTTCTCTTATCTCTAGTATTGTTGGCACTTCCTTTACCTTGTTTATGTAAAACATTCATTCAGTCTTTCATGAATCCACAGTGATTTACTGATGATTTGACTTCTATAATCACAATCTATGCAATATTACACACTAACTAGGCAGAAAATATTCCCATTCTCACATAAAATATTAATATCATAATACTCCTAAAGATTCCTATTTGTGCCTTTAGTTGTAAAACACATCACAGAGGGCTTATCACTGGTCAGATATTGTGTTTGTGCTTGAAAAGTCAGTTGTGAACAAAACAGACTAATGTTTCCTCTTGCAATTTAGTCTTTACTAGAGTGCAGTGGTTAAAAAAATATACAAATAAGGTCTCCCTACTTCCTAACATCTATCTTTTATTTTGCTCCTTATTTATACTTTGGAAAGGGAAAAAGAGTAGAAGGTTGGGGGAAAGAAGGAAGGGAAAAACCATTTACAAAAAAAAAAAAGAGAGAATTGAAGAAAAAAATGGAAACAGTTTTTGCAAATGGAGAAGGGAAGAGAGTTGGCAGGAGCAGAGAAGGAGAGGAGTGGAGGGGATCCCAATAGAAAAGAATTAATGTGTGATGCACATGTTCAAACTCTCCAATATAAATGTACTGCAAAAACATACTAATAAAAAGCAAACAAAAATACACGAATTTGAAAAAAAAATACACAAATACATATCAGGTGGGAAGAAGAGATGTGAGGAAAATATACACTATACAAAAAGAGTACCAATAGAGTCCCCCATAAGTGGGGGAATCAGTGAAAATCTTTTTAATTAGTTAAAATTGTACAAAGTCTAGAATACTGCATCAAGTGAAAAAATCCAAAAAGAATATTTCATGAACAATAAGTCAAATTATTCATTACCAGCATGTGCTTATATAAAAATACTCTTAAAGAATTCATTTAGGTAGAATGTAAGTGATCACAAATGAAAATTTTGATTTGCAAAGAGTAACTAAAAATAAAAACTTTGTAAATAAAATGTGAGAATGTGTAAATAAAGAATACATCTGAAACCATAATTGAATGTTCTTTGTAAATAAAAATAACAAAAAGTGAAGTGCTCTCCAGCAAGGGCTATTCATGTTAACTCTTTTTAAAATTTTTGTACTATCTGGATGACAGGTAGGCATATTAATGTATTTTAATATTTGATATACTAATTTACACATGCAGTAATTTCTAAAATAATCTAAAATCAAAATGCAACTTGTGGCTTTCCAAATATACATGAAGAAAAGAATGAAAAAAAAATCAAAACATTCAATCTAAATGAAGTCTCAAAATAAGGGAAAGGGGGAAACACAGTAACTGAAATAAATAAAAATGATAAGATGATAAAAAATAACCTAAGAGATCAGACACTATCTCTTATAGGGATAAATGTTCAAATGAAGCACAAAATTTTTTAGACCTTATGAAAAAATTCATCTGTATGCTCTTTTATGCCATTCCAAATCAGAAAAATTCACAAGTGTCAAATTGAAAACAAAACAAAAACTGAAGATAATAATAAAAAGAAAATCTATATAATTGTTAAAATTACACAAACGTTTCTAAGAATAAAAAGTATTACTGAAGATAAAGGTCATCACAAGATGCCAAATAGTTCAATTCATCCAAGTCATGTAAAATTATTTGCTTGTGTGTACTTCAAAAATTTAAATCTATATAATGTTTCAGTAGGATCATAAAAATAAATAGGAAACATATACCTACTTTTACATATTTTACTTAACTATATTAGTAGTGCATATTTGGTCAGTTTTAAGTAACGTGTCTAATAAGCTACTACAACAAGAATCCAAAGCCCTTAGAGTTCAATCACACATGGAGTTCAATCACACATGAATATTTATGAAAAGGAACTTCACTATGTACTATAAAGGAAGCCACAGTCAATTTTAAAAGATAAATATCTTGTGTATTATCTGACAATAGTTCTGTTAAATTAGAAAGCCATAAAAAAGACAAGCAGGAAAACTCCTTGAGTTTAGAATTTAAAAAAAATACAACTTGTAAATAATTGATGGTCCAAAGAAAAAATTAAATCAAGTATTACAAAACAGTACTAATTTTAAAAAAGAAAAAAAGTAGTCCTGATTTTTTAGTTAGTACCTATCAAACTTGTTGATATAAATGAAGTGACACTCAACTGGGAATGTATTAGTCTTTAGGTGAAAATAAAGTGAATGGAGAAATTGAATAAATGAAACATTCAACTAAAAACAAAAACTGGAATTAGAAAGAACCCAACAAAAATAGAAGGTAGCCTTTAGTAAAAAGGTACGTAATGTCACTGAAACCAAATTGTCTACATGAGTCTCTCTTTTCCTCTTTACTAGTTTTTTGACCTTGAACAAATAACTTAAGCTCTCCAGTTTCCTCATTTATAATGTATGGGTGATAGTAATAGTATCTGTCTCAGAGATGTGGTGAGGATCGAGTGAGTAGGTGTATAAAAATTATTAAGTGTCAGAGTTTTGCTCTGTCCTTTGTAGTTAGCTTTTAGTATTAAAAGAGCAGAAAAAAAATTTTTTTAAATAAAATAAATAAAAGCTGGGGGTTTAGCTAAGTGGCATAAGCACCTGCTGGGCAAGTGCAAGGTCATGAGTTTGATCCCAGCTCCAAAAAAAAAAATTAAAAGAGCAGAAAATATATAGTGATAAAACACATTCTATATCTTTGCCATAAGGAAATGGCAAATGTTTGGAGAGATAGTCATGTTTACCCTGTTTTAAACATTACATGGCATATGTATATATCAAAACATCACTCAGCATAAATATGTACAATTTTGTTGCTTTTGTATAGCTGTTGAAATAAACATAACAATTAAAAACACCTTATATTTCTTAAACAAATTCAAACTGTGTGTTTTAGAAAGAGTACCAACATTGACATACCCTTCCCAATATGACTTTAAGAAAGCAGAGTTGGACAAAGCAACAGTGCTCTTAGGGAGCAAAGAAGACGGGAAGAAAGACCCACAATGCAAGAGACTCTAGACAGCTCTACTGTAAAGGGTAACACAGAAGGAACAATATCTCGAGGTCTGCTGGAGACAAGTAGGGCTTTAAAATTTTAGAATGGGCTAAGTAAAGGCAAGTTTTTATGCAAGTGGCATATTCAGCTGAATAAGTTGTTGAACCTACTGTGAGATCAAAGAAAACAAATTCAAGAGGTAGTAGACAGAGGCTGTGACAAAGAACTATTTATGAATAAGTCTAAGTTTAAATAAACAGTATACCATAAGACTGTTTCTTAATAAATCTCTGCTTGTATCAGAGAAAGAGATACTAATTTATGAGTGAGTGAATATTGAAAGCCAAAAATTTGCCACAGAATCTGCCAAAAGAAACACAAAAGGCAAAAATCGTCTATTTGTCTAATTATTTATTTAGAATTTTGAAAGAAAGGGAAAAAGTCAAGAATTCAGAGCCAAAAACACCAATTTAAATGAAACCATATCCTTGAATCTCCGACTCAAAGACTTTCATATTTGCCTCTCTACCCAAATATCATGCAAATAGCTGCTGGGTTCATTTGTCCACATGATACAGATCTCTTCTCAGACGTTACCTCCTCAGCAGAATCAGTCCTATTACATAACCTAGACAGCACCCTCACAATCTACCTTGAACCTTCTACATCCTCTACTTCATTTTTTTCCACTAATTCTTGTCTTTGTTAACGTTGCATATTTTTTGTACTTTAATTTGTTGTTTCTACTTTCCATCTGAATGTAAATTATTTGAGATCAGGGGTGGAATTCTTCTCACTTTTGTATCTCCATGGTCTTACATAGTACCTGACATTTGTATTGCAGTCAATAAATGCTAATAGCAGAAGAAAATGAATGAATCCAATTGTTTATGCCTAAAACTTAGTCATCAATCTTCCTTCTTTTCTGTCACAGCACACATTAAGTCTCGGTATTGTTAATTTTAGCTCTGAATATACTTTGATTTTGTTTAAATCTTTTACATTCTGCCATTACCCTACTCCAGTAAACTGCTATCAATTAGGTATAGCATTATAACTTCCTATGTTTTATTGTTTTTACCCAATTTCTTCATTTCTATTTAATCTCTTCAAATCTATTTACTTCTTAAAACCAAAGTCGTCTTTTAAAAGTGAAATCTGGTACCATTATTTCCCATAGCTATACAGAAATCCAATTTTATTTAGAAAATCCAATTTTTTCAAATTTCTTAGCCAGTCCTTGAGGAATCTGTAGTATAATATGGTCCCTATGAACACTTACAAAATTTCCAAGTGCTTTTTCCTTTTTTTTTTTTTCTTAAGCTTCACTCTGGCCATATTTGTCTTCTGACACTCAGCTTTTTTTAAAAACTCAGAACCCTTGGTTTTGATGTATTGTATATCTAACACTCCTTTCTCATATTTCTGACAGAAGGCACTTTCTTATAATTTATTACTCAGTTTAAATAACACTTATTCAGACATATTTTTTCCTCACTACCTTACCTTCTATGTCTGCAATCATTCTCTCTCACAGATCCTAGTTGACTTCTATTGTAACACTTACGTAGAAACGTGGCTATTATGGGCTTTATTATTTGCCCAGGTTTTTATTTGTCTCTCTCTATAAAATACAAACTTCATGATAACAAGGGCATATGATCATTTATCATTGTACTCATAGCAACTGAAATCAGTTTGAGCATGTAATTGTGAAGAACTGTAAATGACGGTGGTTTCACTCTGATTGAAAGATAAGTTAGTTGGCATTGATATAGATACAGGCAATGAGAACATATTTAGAGGTCAGAATTGAAGGATTTTAGGACAAATAACCCGGAGTTCGGCTTCTGGTAAAACTGCATCAGTTTTCCCCCTATTCTAATCTCATGGGAATAGTAGTTGCAGTCTAAATGAGTTGTGCAATTAGGTTAGATTGATTTCACAAAAGAGGATCTCTGGTTTTAGGGAACCACAACTATTTAAAGGGCTTTAAATCTACTCAACTTTTGTTTTGGAGTGAGATATATTCTTTATTTTTTTGGACAAAAAACAAATCTACTCTGTTATTTTGGTTGAGACCTTGTCTCTGCTGCCAATGTTAGTTCCTGTGTAAATATCCTTATAAAGATAGCGCAGAGCAAAAGATGGCAATACAGCCATTCAGGATACATGTAGAAACGCAAAAATCTGAAGACCTGCCTGCTAACAATAATAAGAGTTCAACAAATGTTTCTCTTTTCATTAAAAATTAGCCTGAATGTTTTTTGTGTGTGCTAGAATAGTCGTGAAGGTAAGAATTTGGATGAGTAAATGAAAGTTTAGCCAAATTGGAAAGGTTTGATGAATGGTTTCTGGCAAAAGTACATACTTTGAAGTTCCTAAGATTTTATCTGACAGGAGAACAGATATGCTACTAGTGAACAACTCAGGAAAATACACATAATGGGAACAATTCTGTTTGTGAGCTATTTTTGAGAGTTATTTTTTGGCCCAATACTACATTATTCCTTAAGGCATTTCCTTTTTTAACCATTTAGCATTCATTTATTAAGAAAACTTTAAAAAACATTATTAATACATGTTTTTAGTACATAATGTTTACATTCCTTGTAGGGAGTTGGTACAATATATAATAAATAGTATTTTTTTATCCCCTTTCCCTTCCCTTGCCTTCATAATACATTTCTTTGTGCATAATTTTTATCAAATGGCTCACTGTATTATAAAACAGACAATATCATCAAAGATCAGATTCTCAATATCTAAATTCTCATATTTCAGTCTTAAAAAATGACTTTATTATTTCTCTACTTATTTTGCATCTTATTTCTACTGCACATTTTCGGTCCATACGTCATTAATGAGAATTGGCTTTCCTTCTACATGAGTTGTGTTTATTCCTGTCAGATGTCAGAAAACCTGGCTTTTTTTCAAACTTTGGACTAATAGGCTTTGTTTATCACTGTAAAAGAACAGGAATATTACAGATCTAATTACTACTTCATAGTGTCAATACTATTACTTTTTATGCCATGTAGCCAGAACCTCTCTTTGTCCAAGGTAGTAAAGAATTTTGTATTCTACCCATCAATCATGGTGACATATAATCCCCTTTCAGCTAGCCAAAGAACTTTGCTTGTGCGTCCTTTCTGCAACAGAAGCTTAGTTAAGTGCAGGAATTCACCTACAAATATAATAATGCTCCTATCCAAGCCTGGCTAACAATTAAAAGACTTTAATGATCAATTGCAGTAGACTTATAATTTTCATACTAGAATTATAAATATATATATAGGTCCATTGCAAGGACAAACTCAGTGGTAGCAATGAGTGGGCACAGGCCTGGTAGAGAGAATGTCTCTCTCCCTTAAAGCAGTGACATTATGTTTGGGTAACTGAAGATCAAAAGGAACTCATTAGGCAGAGTGAGGGTAAAGTAGAACAGCAGTGAGAAAAGAAACATAACAGGCAAAGGAAATAGTGAAATTAAAGTCACTTGTGAATGTGAATTCTGCTCGGTATTATTAATGAACTCTCTGGCCTAACTATCTCAATTTCCTTGCTGGGGGTAAGGTGCTGTTGATAAAAATGAACTTTAAAACTCTATTGTAACAGTGCCATTGTTATGAACTGTAGTCATTATGGTGTGCTCTGAAATGGGTATGCTTTTCTGTGTATGACAGGGTACCTGTTGACAGGACTCCGGCTTACTGAGGAGACTCCTCAGTGTATGGGACATGATCCACAGTGGGACTCTCGAGCTCGAAAAACAGTATGATGCCATTGTTGAGAAATGTTCAACATACGCTAATTAGTTTCCATTATCTCTGAGACAATTAACATGGAATAAGTTCATCATCCAAAAAGATTTAAGTGTACTCAGACTGTCAGAAATTAACTGCTTAATCAATATTTGTACAGACATTTGTCTTATAAATGTTCAGTCAGAAAATGTACATTTACTCTCTACCTGTCAGTACATGTACAGAATATTACAGAATAATTATCTAAATTGCTAATTTCTCAAGACCATGCAAATTCCTCAGAATGGTTAAAAATAAAAAAATCTTTTGTCAGCTTTAGTTTTTTTCTTACTATGAAGTCTTTTGGCATTCTTTAAAGTATAGTTATGATTAAGAAAATTATAATGAAAACATAGATAATGTATTTCAGGGACATATTACATACAATATCATGTGCTTTTTCCTGTGTGTCTATATCTTTTTATACTATTTTATTTTGGAATTTTTTTCATCAATTCAGAATAGTTATACCTAAACAAATATATGAAATTTCCAAGTATTTAGTGAGATGTGACTTAAGAAGTTTTAACCTACTGAACTCTTCATGACATTTCATTACTTCCAAACTCATAACTTAATTTCTCAATTAAAAATTTTGTCATTAAAATCACCAAATGTCCGAAAATTTTGATAAGAACTTCACAATGCAAATGCATTTGGTTCATGGATGCACATTTTTATCACCTAATATTATGTGTAGATAGATAATCATTACTTCATAATCATTACTCCATGATATTCTCATACATGTACATTTCTGTTTGATGTTCATGAAGCAGGAAAGTTAGTGGAGCATAAAAATTGATGTTGGGATTAGGGGGTTGGGGGTTACGTTTTCAGACCCATTTTACCTTTTGTCTTTCAACTCGGTTGCAGAGGATTAATGCTGCTGTGGATCTATCAATCCAAGAACAAGGGACTTAAAACATTTTCTTATCAAGGGGAGGATAGAAGCTGAAAATGAGGACAAGGATTCTAGGGAAGGAGTGATTTCACTTACTTTGAGTCCCTTTCCTGCCTCCTCGCCACACTCTGTCTCATGAAGCCAAGTGTAATAAGTGCAAAATTCAGGTTTGACACAAAACAATATAAAAAAGTATGACTTCTTTTTCTATGCTTTGCTCAATGCACATTGGTTTCATCAGAAACTATTCAAGGTGACAGCCAGATGATGAGTGAAAATAATCATTTTTCAACATCCAATTACTCAACTCCAATCTGTGTTGCTTGATACAGAATATTACTATGAATATGAAATCAATAGTAGAACTCAAAGATGACAATTTAGATAAAATCTAAAATTTCAATATTGAATGCTTGAATTATCCAGTAATTTTAGCATAGGCTCAATGCAAATAAATTCAGAAAGCATGTATTTTGTAAAGTAGCAATATCAAAATGAAATCAGGGATGATAAATCCTAATCTGTTATGTTTACATTAAACTTCAAGGTTTTTACTATACCCTGAAATAAATAATTTTATTTGATTCTCAAAAAATATTATGAAGTTGGTAGTTTAATGATAGTATCTACATTTGGAGATGAGAAACTGAGTCTAAGAGAAGAGTGGCCAAGAACACAGTGCTCTCAGTGAAAGGACTGTTGCTCAAACTAATTGGTATTGATAAAGTACTTACTGTGTGCCAGGTCTTGAGAAGCACCGTGGAAAGGACAGAGTGTGAAATAGATACATGTACCTTCATGGAGAGAGAAACTTAATTATAATAAAATGTAATATCTACCTTAGCTTAGGCTGCTAGGGGAAATTACTGCAGACCGGGTGACCTAAAGAATACACACACATTTCTCACAGTTCTGGAGGCTGAAACTCCATAAACAAGGTACTCACCAGTTAAGTTTGTAGTGAGGGGCCCCTTCCTGCCTCAAAACGAGGGTCTTTTCACATGGTCAAGGGAGTGATCTCTACTTCTTTTCTTTTTCTTTTTAATACTTTTCACTTATCAATTGAAAAAATACATATATTTTTAAAATATCACAAATATAAGGCAAACATAAAAACTGATTAAATAGAAAATTACGCAGATACACTAGCATTGACAGCAAAACATGATGAACTATGTTAATTTGACACTACTGAATTTGTACCTCAAAGTAAACAAAGGTTCCAGTAATCATACAATGAAATAAAAGCTCTTTAATGAGAACTAGTAGTCCTTAATTCATATTTCATTAAATGAAGCACCTAATTGCGTAATGCAAAGCATGAAACAGATGTGAAAATATAGATCCTCAAATAGTAATAAAAATTTCAAAGCGCTTCCCTCACCTTAGTACTTGACAGCTAAAGAAGTTGGAAAAATCTGTAATAGAATAGTTAAATTCAGCAACACCATGCCTCAAATGGAGCATTGAAGGTGAGAATTTGAGGTGAGTAGCTCACAAAGTTTCTCAGAAATGGATTAATGGTATTATAATGAAATGGTATTAATGGTATTATAATGAAATCTTGGAAATGGGTGCCTCGTACAAGGAAGAGTTTATTCACCTTTAGCTCTCTTCCTCCCATTCTTACTCATCTGCTTTTACCATCTGAGATGACACAACAAGAAGACCATCAATACTGGACTTTCTACTCTCGTGAGCATGAGAAAAGTAGATAGATGTTCATTATAAATTACTCATTATAAATTATTCACAAAATTAAGATGGAATTTTACTGATGGTTTAGTTGCTGAATAAATTCGTGTATGCTGTATTTCCCCCTCAAATATATAAGCCCTACTTCAAAAATAGGCCAGAGCTAAGATCTTCAGCCAAACACATTTAATATAGCCATTGCAACACACAAATGATGTATTTAATTATAAAGTAATAATAATAATTACGCATAAACAATATTATTGACATTAATATTTAAAACAAGTGATAATACAAATCGTAATTAGATGTTTGTAAATGCATGGCTGCCTTTGCAAGAGAATTAAATGACTATGTAAACAGATGAACTTGAGAATTATTGCTGAATGACTAGTTGGAGAACAGACTCATCCCATGAATAACATGCACCCTTGTTGTGTCTAATAAGAATACTCATTATTTAATATGTCATGTTTTGTAATGGAAGTACTTCATGCACAGTATTGAAATAAAAAATGTTTCCTGAATTTTGGGGCCTGCAATTTTTCATCACTTTTGCATAGACTATCATTCTATTGTTTTTGTTGCCACTCTTCTCTGGTAAGTCTTCAATCAGTACTTGATTTAGTGGAAATTTTGTGAAGCCTAGCCTGCAGTACAATGAAACTTTGGTGAAGAATTTATGGGACACGGTCTAAGCACCTGCCCGGCAAGCGCAAGGTCGTGAGTTCAATCCCTGGGGCCGCAAAAAAAAAAAAAAAAAAAAAAAAAGAATTTATGGGTTAAAGTCGCTGACAGTAGTGTTACAAATTTACTGTGAGTAGGCTACATGGACAAGAAGTGTTCCTTTAACAGCTCTAGTCTCTATTGCTGGACATGAGAGATTGGGGCCAATTGTCCTACAGGAGATATCCAAAACTTTTGTTTGCTTTTATACTCTTGATACTGTATTTGCTCTTGTTTTTTCAAAACCTGCCTCATGGGGCCAGGGATGTAGCTCAGTGACACAGTGCCTGCCTGGCAAGATCGAGGCCCTGGTTTCAATTCTGGGTACCAAAGAAAACAAACAAAACATACAAACAAAATTTCCCTTTTAGTAACACTTTAAGTGGAATAATTTTATTTTCTACAATGTCTAAATTACAATTTTGACTAGAGTGGAAATAAACGTGTCATGAAATATGAAGTCATATTTAATAGATAAGCCTTTATTAAAAGTATAAACCTTCATTTAAATATAATTCTTTTACAAAAGTAAAGTTCAAAGTAAGTTGTCATTGACAGGACAATCTAAAGATATGTAGCTCTGAAGGCTATCATATTCTTTAAAACTTATGTTTGCAAAATATATTTTCAGTGTTTGAACATTGCCTTCCTTCCTAACTTATTTTTTATTGAAGTCAATTTTTTTTTACATTTATGGTGTTAGAATAATGTTATCCTGAATTTGTTATTCATGAAATATTACTTAATAGAAAAAATGCATAATAATGGTAATAATTTCTTAATTACACTTGGAACGGGCCATTTTATCCTGTCTTCCTTATAAAAAAAACATAGGCATGCTTTTAATCTACCCACTGTTTTAATTCTCACCATGAAGTTATGAAAGAAGTCAAGGTTATTATCTTTCACTTCTTTTAGATGTCATGCTGGCTTTCTTTGTAACCAGATCAATTTATGTGATTGTGATTTACTAAAATTAGATTAACAAATAAACATCTTTACCACTCTAAGATTCCTAATAAAGTTTAAAATGAAAACCTGACTCAGTAACGGATATGCCTAAGACACATTGCCAATCATAATTTGTAATCAAGTAAAAAAGTAGTTAAAAGTAATAATACACAGTTTTTCCTATTTCTGAAGACTAGGCAATTATTTTACTGAACAGTATATATTCACTGTAAGTTCTGTATCAAGTCAGGTTTTATAGTTGATTGCATATTGTTCAGTAACCCTAAGCAAGATGGAGACTTATTTCTGTCTTGTAAGTTCCATCTTGTATGGTAGCTATGCTCCTTCTATCTTGCAGAATTGTTCCCCTTGTTTGAGTTTTTCTCAAATGTACAAGCCGGAAATTTTGAGAATAGCAAATCTTAAGTCTTAAGTAGCATAGAAGAGAAGAGAGGTTGCCAAAGAGTAGTCACCCTTTTTTTAAGGACCTGATGTAGAGGCTGCTCCTGCCATTTTCCTTTACACTGCAATGACTGGAAAGTATCCCTGCGGTCATAGCTGAAGAGAGGTCTGAAACCACTTCCTTTTCTCACCATCTTCGTCCTCCTTCTCTACCTTTTCTCTTCCTCCTTATATACTTTTGGTTAAGTCAATTGTTACCTAATATGATTTTAATATTTTCTAGTCATTATTACTTATATGCCAAACATTTTAACTTCTAAAAAGAATTTCATATCTGGCAAACTTTATGAGCATTCTTCAATTCTGGTAATTTCTAAACTCAACAGGAGTTTTCAACTAAGTGTTACACTATTGTGTTGTTGACACTAAGTAATAATAAATTGAGCTGTAAATATGAAATAATGCATTTTCTTGTATTCAGTATTGAGTTTTCTATGTAGCATTATTGCTTTTCAAAATTTTCTGTTTCCTGAACCCAATCTGCTAATGTGTGGTTTTAAGTTATTTGTGTACTGTATTTAGATTAATTATAAACAGAAGTATCATCTCTCTGATATCTGTGTGATGGCTATCGTGTATTTAGGAATTTCTGGTAAAATTCTTTTATAATCAGACAATATAATATGTATCATTTAATATTATTTTTCATTTAAATTATTTGTTTCATGGTCCATCATGTTGTCTTTACTGGTTAATGTTTCATACTCCTTGGAAAAGAACTTGTGTTTACACTTAGTGTAACTATGGATATGGTTGTGGAGTTTAGCTGTAACGTTTTATGCCATGGGTTGTTTACCTAATCTCTTGTATTTTCCCTTTTTATGATACATTTTGGATGGAGTATTTACACAATGCATTGAATACTCCATTTTAGTATCTGCTTATTGACTATATTTCCTTGGGTTTAGTCATAGTAAGTTCTCTAGGGTAGTGTTCTGTGTTAGGATATCCAATGATGGAAATATTCCTTTTTTTGGTACAGTTTAGTAGCTACTAGACATTTGTGACTGTTGAATGAATGTGCAGAGAGAACATAAAACTAAATTTCCTGAAATTTACCTGTTTTTGTACTAATTGTTCAAATTCTTAAATCTTCGACTGTTGAAGCAAGTCTGATGCTGAGTTCTGGAGAGATAAGCAGTAATTTAGCAATTGTTTCATCATCTTGTTTTATCATACGCCCACAGACTGTTAAAATCAAAGAATTTTTAATTCTTAGCCCATGTTCCTAGATATCACAATAATTTATGTTTTCTTTATGACATATAGAATGAATTGGCTAAGCAAAGTGTTACTGCCTTTTTGAATTTATAATAATATATATTTGTGATATACAGGGACTTAATTCCATTTGCTTTTTATCACAGTGGTACAAGAGCAATGCAGATTCAGATAAACTGGAAGTACTCAGTCACAAAACAACTACTTAGATTTTTTAAAAATGAATCTTTTATATGAAAATGGAAGATTTTGGAATATTTTTAAATGCTTTTCCACATTTTATTACATGATAACTGAGGTATGAGGGTTATAACTTTCATATTATTTTGCTGAAACTTGAGCTAGACTAGGCAGTAAAGAATTTATTACTGAGTATGAGTATTTAAGCTAGGTTTCTGGATGCTTTCATTTGAGTTTACTATGAAACTAAATCAAACCAGTTCTGAAAAAGATTTTATGATCAAAAGGAAGGTGATGGAAACAGCTCCACAAGGCCTTTCTGGAGCTGCACAGAAGCAGAGTAACTACCAAAGCAATCACATATTCTGCATTTCCCTTCTTTCTTTGAAAGTCATTGTTGGAGGTGTTTCTCCATGGTAATTGTTACTATGGAGATGAACAACATCATCATTTTTGAACCTCCTTCTGCCAACCACCATCCTCCAACTTGAGGGAGAAATTCAAGTGATTAGTGGAGACTCTTTCAGGAAAATTTAAAGAGGACTAGGTGATTTTAGTAGTTAAGATAAAATTCACAGTAGCCACTTATTTTTAATTGGATATTTATTAGGATTCTTTTTTGGTTTTTGTTTTTCAAGTCACATGTCTAAGCTCCTCACAAGACCTAAAAGGTTCTTACTGTCAAGGATATTATTTTAAATCAAAATATTGCTTCTTAAACTATCTCTATTCAGGAACCAATTCTCCTCATTAACCATGAGAAAATTTTTTTCATAAAATACAATGAAAATTTGTTTAACAATGAAATTAAATAAAAGGCATAGAAAATGCAAACCTTATTTTTACTTTTATATTCAACACGTGATTACTCTGACATTGTTATAAGGTTTCTACCTACTTGCTCTCATTTACTAACTACATTATTTACATTTAGATCTCACCAACAGTTGGAGCATGAAAATTTGTTGCTTGTTCTCAAAGAATGAGTTAGCTTATTCACCAAATGGGAAAATATTACCTGTACCTCCTTATTCAGAGAATTTAAGAAGAGGAAAAATTAGAAAAATTTATATAATTATAAATTTAAAAATAAATGTAAAGATTCAATTTTACCTTGAATCTAGTGTCTAGAACAATATCACATATATGGAATGAAAACAATACTGCTTTCAAAATTTAAGTAAAATAATGCTTCAATTGCATACTAGTACATTATGTTTGTCTGTGTAAAGAATTTTCAGTGATTTTTTTTCGAAACTGTCAGATGTCACAGTGAAATTCTGCCATCAACATATGACACTCAGCCAGCTAGCAGTGACAATCTAAGATGTTAACCATGAAGCTTATATGAGTAGAATACAAATACACCATTCACCATATTCTTTCTCAGAAGAAAGAGCAGAATTATCCTTAAATAGCTTTGTTATCCATTCATATAGTGAATGGGAGGAAGGAAATATGCTTTTTAATAACGAATTTTTCTAAGGGAAGAAAACTAATTTCTTCTCACATAAAGAGAATAATAGAGGTATTGTTAATGTAAAACTGATACAGAAAAATGATATCTATCATTCTTGATGAAAATTTACCTAAAAAGGTTTCCAAATTAAAAAAGAAAACTTGCACAAAGCTGTAATACTGAGAGTGGTTGAATATTGATGTTTGAAGACAATGAAATGGAAAAAAGAATTAATGAATTTTTAAAATTTGTGCAGTTTTTACATTTGAAAAACTCCCAAGTAATTGAAATATGTCCTCAATTAAGAATTTATTTTAAATCATATATGGTTCCATTAATTCAGAATTACAGATCATAGTATAAATATTTCATTGTAAAAGTTAACAATAAACCAAATTTTAAATTTTCTCAGTGAAAATGCTCATATAAAAAAATAAAATTAAATAATTGAAAGTGTTTAAGTTAGTTGAACACTTTATCTTTCTTATAAGGAGCAAACATAGCATGAATCAATATGTGCATATAAATGAAGCAAAAGTACTCAGAGAGAACGTTTTACTGATCTAATATGGCCTGAAAGGCTATTCCTTTGTAGCAAATAGCCTAATAAATATGTGAAATATGATATATGGAAAAACATAAAGTAGAAATGGTGTGATAGTAATGACAGTACAAGTAAAAAAAGGGACAAAAATATAATTGAGGCAAGTAATATTACACATTTAAAGGATGGTAAAGCATATTTGTTATAGATTGTGTCCTACCAACATATGAAAACCTCTTAATTCACTAATATGATGGTCCTAGGGGCTAGAGTTTTTGGTGGATGATTAGGTTTTGAGGATGCCATCCTTATGAATTCAATCTCTGTCCTTGTAAAATAAGATTCTAGAGTTCCCTCACCTGTACTTCTCTCTACCACATGAGTATACATTTATGAGATGACCATCTATGAATCAGGAAGTGAGTCTGCCCAGCAAGGCAACTATGTTTCCATCATGATGTTGGACTTCAGCCTTCAAAAAGTGAATGATAGATTTGTATTGTTTACAATTTGTCCATATTATGGTCCCTTTGATAGAAATAAAAGTTGACTAAGACAATATTTAAATTTCTATTGATGGTCTAATTTTGAAAACTATAATTTAAAAGCAATATATTAAGAAAGTGGTTTGAAGTTTGACATTTTTCCTGTTATCTTTTGAATATCACTAATGTTTTGGTTCATTATTTTATATATTTGGTTAATTATTTTACTTTGTAATAAGTTAGATTATGGTAGCAAAAAAACATTTTCATTAACAATAAACTTGGAATATTATCACAACAGATAAGGAAAAGATAGGTTTTTATAATTTCAATTTCCACTATCAAAATTGCATTTCTTGAAAAAATACACAAAAATAGTCTATAGATACATAAAAAAAGTTCAACATACTAAAATTTATGGAAACATCAATCAAAATGTTAAAGAGATTATTACCTTGTCCCAGTTAGAATGACTATTAGTAAAAAGACAGCAAATAACTTGTACTGGAGGGGATGCAGAGAAAGGGGAACTTATATTGTTGGAAGAAATGTCACATTTATTATGAAATGCATTAAGAGGGTAACTAAAAAATTAAAAAAAGAACTGTCAAACAATCTTACATTCCCACTATCAAAAGAAATGAAAACCAGAATTTCTAAGATATAACTTTCTCCTTACATTTTTTACAGCACAATTAAAAATACCCAACGTATGGAATAACCCTAAATATTCAACAACAGATGACTGGATAAGAAAAATGAGGGCTGAGGATTTAGCTCAGTGGCTTAAGCGCCTGCCTGGCAAATGTGAGGTTGTGTTTGGTCCCCGGTACCAAAAACAAAAAAACAAAAAAGAAAAAAAAAAAAGGAAAAGAAAATCAAACCATTTGCAGATTTGGGTATGAGAAAAATACAGTGTATATTTAAATTTAAAAAAAATTATTATAGTAAAAGACATGTATTTCTACTCACTTCAATCATTCTTACACCATCATTTTTGTCATTTTCTGAATAATTGTAGTTCGCTTTTATATGTTTTGTTGTGTTATCCTGGCTGCTTACATGTCCTGAAATCAGTTCAAAATGTTTATCTTTCATTGTAATTTGGCTTGACCCAAAAGCCAAAAGTTACATGGTGGCAGATCTGGTGACTAAGGTAGATGAGCATACACAATGTTTTTACGAGCTTTGGCACAGCATTCACAATGTTTTTACAATTACACCCTGTAAAGACAATCTCAAAAGAGAACTTCCAGAGTTGCTTTTGAAAGTGGCCAAAATGATGGGATAAGTTTGTTCAAAACAAGATATGGTATTTTAAGGAGAGTTAATGGCAATGTGCATTTTATTGTAATGATTCTTAAATTTAAATATTCACCAGATAGTTTGATCATCATACATATCATAGAATACTGATTAACCATGAAATGTTGAAGTGCTACCATATGCCACAATATGGATAGACCTACAAGGTATTTGTGTTAAATATTTCTTTTTTATTGTTGCTTTTAATATTGTGTCCTTGTGCTGAATTTCTGGAATCTTGGTTATTATGAACCTTGGTATAGATTTATTTTGGTCACGGTTATTTGTATTTCTACATGCTTCATTTATTTGAATGTCAAATTCTTTATCCATGTTTGGGAAGTTTTCTGCCATTATTTCTGTGAAGAGTTTTTTCTTTTTCTTTTTTATGTCTTTTGCAATGTCTCCAGCTTTCTTGCTGACTCCAATGAATCTTATGTTGTTCCTTGATACATCTTGTAGCTGTTGAATTGACTCTGAATAAATATTATGAAGATAATAATATGAAATGTAGTAGTTATCATTACTATACTACTAGCCTGTGTTGAAACTGTTTTATTATTTTTATTACTTTTTTCCTCTCTTTAAAATAAAAAAGCATAATATAAGGAGCATATTTTAAAAGATTTTAACTTCGGATAAAATAAAAAATTTCAATAAAATGTAGTTGAATAATACAGAATACCTCATCTGAGTCTAAGAACGTGGTTTAAATCTATTAAGCAGGATCCCTGCGTCTTGATTTGTCAATATAAGAACACTTACACTTGAATATGCATTGATGTAGAATTTTATGAACTTGATTTTTAGAGAATACAGCTGAGCAATTATATATATATATCTATATATATAGAGAGAGAGAGAGGAGAGAGAGAAAGAACATAAACATAATGTTCAAAAATGTAGAAGATGCTGAGATTCTGAGATGATTATGTCTTCTATATTTAGAGAAGCAATGAAAATATCCCAAACTGAAAGATTTATTTTCTTTTGTGATTGTTTTTCTTTTCTGTTAGTTTAACAGCTGCTTATTTTCCTCATGCTCTACACATTTACAAAGCACAAGGGATTTTTTCTTTTTACTCAGATGAATAGTCTAGATTTCTCTGGATCCATGTATTCAAAGATCTGTATATTTGTTATCAGTTGAATTAACAAAAGAAGTGTGATTTTGATTATGAAACTAACAAAATACCAATCATTATTTGCTTATTAACAATAAATGAGTTTTATTTTGTTTCTGTGACTATATGTTTACTTCAATCTAAATTCTGCACTTTTTTTTTTCTTTTTACTTACAGAATCATTTTTTCAGTCTTGAGTACACCTTTTACTTCCTTCAGTGCTTGTAATTTCCTGATTGAGGAAGTAATTTTCACTTAACAGAAATGTAAAACCTCAGAAACTGCCTAATGGTGCCCTTAAACTTCTTACTAACACCTTTTTTTTTTTAACTATAGTTACCAGTAAATGTTACTTTTTTAATCCATTTTAAACTCAGATTTATGGTTGGTACAACATGGTGAAAACCATGATGTAGAAAAATATATTAAGCACAGTCTTTGTTATTGAAAAACTATTATTACAGATCAGTACTTATGCTAAGCACAACTAGTGTGCTTTCCATTTTATTAAAATTGACATATTAATTCCGTGTATTAACAAGATCAAAGTTAAAGTTCAGAAGTTTATTATAGAGAGATCAGAAAGTTAGTGCTAGTTTTCTATTATTTCTGTAACAAATTTTTTTATAGGTTGTGGTTTATGTTACAGTTTTGTTGAAAAGAATTAGTGGTTAAAATCTTTCAATGTTGAAATTAAGGTGTCAGCAGTGCTGCTGTATTGGTCGATACCTTATGCCTGCTTGAGAAGTCTAGAAACTTAACTGAGTAACTCAGGAGTTCTATGTCCTAAGGGTGTTAAGGACAAGACCCTACTGCTCTAGGATGTTGTTCACTGTGTCAACTTGAGAAGTTTAGAAGTTTACCTAAGTTACTCAGCATGAGTCCATATCATTCCGTAGTCCATAGTCGTCACTTTGTAAATACACTGAGCCTGTGCAAGAGAACGGTACAGAGTTGGTGTGAGTGCTACATCTACTGGAGGGTACATAGCCCACATACAATAGAAAAGAGTCTTGCCTTCCCCCATTTTGCTCTTCTTGCTTTTGTTGTCTTTCATTACCATGAACTGTCAACACTCACCATACCTTAGAGCCAGCTGACTATGAATTAAAACCTCCACAAACTGTGAAGCTAAATAAAACTTTCCTCCCTTAATTTTGGGCATCGAGTATTTTATCTCAGCAAGACAGAAAAGTAACTAAGAGCACTGTGTTCCATGCTGAAGCCCTCTGGGACTGAATCTGTTTCCAAGCTCCTTTAGATTATTGAGCCAATTCAGGGCTGGGGATCTAGCTCAGCAGTCTAAGTGCCTGCCTGGCAAGCGCAAGGTCGTGAGTTCAATTCCCGGTGCTGCAAAAAAAAAAAAAAAAAAAAAAAAAAAAGAGATTATTGAGCCAATTCAATTCCATGAAGTTGCAGCACTAATGGCACATTTTTGGATTATTATCGCCTCAAAGCCTTTTTCAGACTCCTAAGGCATGTCTCAGTATTTGCCCCACAACTTTAAAGTGAGCTATGTGAAGTTGCACTTAGCAAATCTCTCTCACATTTCCATCCGTTGAATCTTTTGATTCCATAAAAGAAGGTTTTTGACTTTCAGAAGTCATATAATTACACTGGGCTGGCATGAATGATGGATAACACAGGATAATCTCTATACCTTAAAGATATGAACTAATTACATTTCATAGATTCCAGGGTCATTCTACTTAAAGCATTTAATATGTTAGCTATTTTGAATTTTATTCTGCCTTCTAATAGCAAACACTGCACACATTGTACTCACTATAAAGTGGATATTTTGAGAAATTTTAGCAAATATTTTATTTTGCTTTTCATTAGGAAGAAACCATTTCTTTGCCTTACAGTTTTGAAACTGAGCAGAGGAACAACGTTGCAAAAATAGCTTTGCTGTAAACTTCTTTCCTCCTATTGATTCATTCTAATGTTTCAAAAAAAATTATTCTGGTTCTGAGAAAATACAAATGTGTAAGTGTATGTTGGAAGAGAGACATGACAAGGAAACTGATTCAATTTTACCATTTCTTACAGACTTTGATTTAGAGTAAATGATTTCTCTTTAGGACCTTGGGTCGTTATAATTCAGGATTGAGATAATATTAATAACTAGTCAGAATTTCATGGCTTGGTTTCATCGTTATACTTAGAGCAAGTGGTGCAAGTTTAATTTCCATGTTCCATGCTCCAGAATGGACATAATGAATCAGTAGTCACAACATGTGAATTAAGTTCAATTTTTTCTATGGTTCTCAACTGTGGTTTACTATCTATATATATATATATCTTTTTCTTTCTGAGACATGATCAAATAAGGGACACTCTAATTTCATGAAAAAGAGTGCTGTGATCAGAAAATGTAAAATTAATAATTACAATATGCTTTGATGATAATCTTTCAATCAATGAAAAATATATGAAAGGAAATATATATGTATTATCTCATCTCTTTGTATCTTTTTGTAGCTCTTAGATACCAGATACCTATGTTTTAGATTTTATATGTGTGTGAACTCTAACAATTATCTGTACACTTAAACTTCTAAAGTTAGATAAACTTTAAGACTAACCCATATACAAAATAGGGTTCTCAATTAATATACATTAATTACAAACTAATCATGGTGCCTACAGCAAAAGATGGTAAAAGATGGCAAAGAAATTACCTATGTTAGACAATTCTTTCAATTTTTCTTTTTTTTTTTTTTTGCAGAACTGGGGATTGAACTCACGACCTTGCGCTTGCCAAGCAGGCGCTTGGACCGCTGAGCTAGATCCCCAGCCCTGTTTTTGAGACAGGGTTTCACTATGCCATTCAGGCTGGCCTTGAGCTTACTTTGTAGCACAAGCTGGTCTCAAACTCACAACGATCCGCCTGTCTCAACCTCCCGAATGCTGGGATTACAGGCGTGAGCCACCACTCCCGGCTTCTTTCAAATTTTTTTTGTTTCTAAATATATGAAAACATTTGAGATTTTCCTGCATAATATATTTTTAGATATGGAATGTAGTTTGCATGCTTGTGTCCACATATTTATCTATAATATTTTTCAAAGTGACTCAGGCTTCTATACCATATATCTCCTGCACCAGAAATTTTCAGACATCACTAGAATGCATTTATTCAGATTCATTAATACTTCAAGTATGATCAAAATGATAATATCTGAATGGCTTATCTATATATTATCATTTGAATATCACAAAGTTTCATTAACACACATTCATTCATTGACTTTTAAACAAAATTTGGCAAAACCAACACCATAGAAAACTTTTTGAATTTAATTTTCCTTAAAATGTTGAGATATTCCTCAGTTAATGACTAGAAATCTTACTTTGAGCAAGTGGATATTTAAAAACATGTGCACTAATGTATAAATATATTGCGATTTTTCTTCAAAGGTCATCGTAAAATTTATCTTAAATCTTGTATTTCTTTTAAATGACCTTAATAGGTTGATGGGGACTAGGCCGTGTAAGGGTTAAATTGCTGAACACAGTGCTCTCTGGCAATGTTGGAAAAGCTCTTATTCACAGCCTCAAGGCTGACACTGCTTATTCCAGAGCAATAAACTGTCAACTGTACAGATAAGACAGTTCTGATTGTCAAGATTTACTGCCTAAGAATGTCTTTATTCTTTTTTTTTTTTGTGGTACCAGGGATTGAACTCATGACCTCATGCTTGCCAGGCAGGCACTTAGGCCACTGAGCCAAATCCCAGGCCCCAGAATGTCTTTGTTCTAACTTCTCAAGACCTTGCTATATCTCTCACCTTTACCTCAGCTTTTCCCTTTACTTTCTGTGATGCCCCCACCCAAATTTGTTTGAAATCTAGTAAACATGGGCAATTCACAGAACTCTTTGTCTTAGCTCCAAGAGAGTCCTGACTTTTCTGGACTCCCCACAAACCATATTACTTGTCTCTTTTATTTAAGCCTTCACCATACACTAATCATAGCAGATCAGGAGCCTGGCCAAACTCCCCATGATAGGTAATTATGATACATTGAAGGAAAGGAATGATTAGCCATATACCAGAAAGAATATTGCATATTATTTTAGTTAAATTAGATCAGAAGTGTATTATGATAATTTTTCACAACATAAATCACCAGAAACAAAAGGATTTACCAAAGAATTCCAAATATTCCAGGAAAAATTCACAAGTTTTGATCAACCCTTCTAGGTATTAAAAAAATAACACTATGAATTCGCTTAATGAGACTAGTAGAGACTGTAAGCCAAAACTCAAGAAGCATCCTAAGAAAGGAAGAACTTATCATGAATTGTTATTTGTGGTGGGCCCTATGTCAAATGATATATACCTTATAAAAGACAGAGACATTCATGAGAGGAATACAGAGAAGGACACATAAAGATCGTGACAAATATTGGTACTGTGTAGGCAAGAGACAATATTTGGAACCATCAGAAGATGGAAGAAACAAAAGACCGATTCTCCAGAGTCTCTAGAGGGAATACAGCCCTAATGATATCTTAATTGCAGAGGCCTTCTGACTCTACAGCTATGAAAGAATTAGCTTCTGTTATGTTAAGCCATCAGGAGAAGCCCTGGAAAGACCATATTGAGTATGTTTGCAGATTCATAAACAATATCTGATAAAATTTCACATATTCATGATGGAAATAGCTACTAGAGCACTAAAGAAAAAGTCAGTTATCTGATGAGTACCTACCAAAATCTTTGAACAAGCAATGTATTTTATAATAAAATATTGAAATTTTTTCTAACATTTTTGATATAAATTGCTGTTATGACAATTTTATTCCATGTGAAGTTGATTGTTTCAGTTAGAGCAATGACACCAAAAAGTAAATGCAAAAAGGGAAGAAATAGATTCTGAATATTTGTTGTGAACAAGATCACGTACATAGAACTGAAGTTTTTCCATTAAAATAAATATGCAAATATAACAAGGTGAATTTAAAGCAATGAACTTTAATTTTACTTAGCACTAACTGACCGTGAGAACATACAATTTAAAATTAGAATCCATAAAATCAATTTGGAAAAATTTTAACAGTATTCAATAAAGATGAACTAATGCATGTAACCAATGTTCCAGTATATGCAACGAAAATGTATACAAATATTTCAAAATACACAATAATTTTCAGGGAAACACTATTTATAATAGTTAACAACAAGAAATAAGGCAAATTTCTGTGAATTATGAAAATATTCTATCTGAAGTAGACTATCTGAAAATAACCACAAGAGTTATCTATTACCTATAACATGTACTATCTTCAAGAAGTGCCCCACATACAACAATACATAATTTTTAATTTAATTCTCAGAGTTTTCTAAAGCATGCTGAAGTTCATGGTGATGAAAATCAAGTTATTAGGTGCCTTTGGGTTGAATGGAGACCAGGAAGAGGACATTTGTCAGAGAACTTGAGTTACTGGCAGTCCTGCCTTGATTTGTTTAAATAGATTTTCACTTTATGAAAAATCTTTGTTTTGAAAGAATTAGAGCATAAGTTATTACATGATGACTAAGAACATACATTATTTCCTCAATGGCTAGGAAATGTGTAACAAGTACTTAGTGAAATAGATGTCAGAAAAACTTATTCATTATCTTATGCCTTTTGGCAAAGGACTGAGAAACGGGTAAAACACTTAATTCTACTCAAGCACAGAGAAGAATTTTGTATTCCTAGACAGCATCAGAATTTTTCGGATCATAAGATATGAATAGGTAGTTTGC